>CALNHX010008285.1:0-62506 GCA_940337035.1 Agriotes lineatus | reverse complement strand
CAAATTTGATTGAGGACATGATTTTTTTTAGAGTAACGATGGATTGCAACTCATTAATTAAGTTAGTTTTAAGTTATATTAAGGTTTGTTTGAATGTTTTATGCAGGGCACGAATTATACGTCGAATGCGACCCACTACCTCCATTCCACAGCAATGGTAAAAGATAATGAATGAAAAGATGAAAAGCTAAAAACGTTAACCTTATAGAAGGTACTGATCATTTGTTAGGACAATTTCAAATTCTAGGGCTTCCCGCCAAATTTAACCCATTTATGGAATGTGTATTCCTACTTTAGTACTCTTTGCAAAATTTCATTTATAACTAGCGACATCTTCGGTTATCCATGTCGTCTGTTTATAGAGTCCTGAAATACAATCATTTCCATTTTCACAGCCTTGTTCTTTATAAGCTGACTTCAGTGTTCCAACTACTGACTCATAGGGTCAGTCACGTTTTGGATTTTATCGTTTCACGGCTGCGTCATAGTTTTACAACCCGTGTGAGGTCAATTTGGCGCGTTCACCTCGTGGCTTCATTTCTTTTCGCACGTAGGCTTTATTTCAAGATATGATGCAATATTGTAAAATAGATGAATCCATATGCGTTAGAGAGTGTCCGAAGGTGATGTTTATATCGCGACACTCTTCATTTTACCGCGCTCCCAGGGGTTAGTTGCAGAGGGTCGACAAGCATTTTTACTATATCAGCCCCTGTTGAGTTCTTTTGTTCTTTGTGGCAAATCCTTTACAATTCAGTTGCGCTTTTAGTTGCGTTTGAGTTGCCCAGCAGCCAAAGAAGTAGACGGAAGCTTCAATAGTTAGGTGAGTGTTTTGTGTGGGCTGATTTCCAATTTAGAGGGTCATGGATGGGTTTGGAGTCAAGAATCCTCAGTGGGTGTGTTGCTGTAATATCACAGAAAAACGCCCTGGGGAGGATTTAAATAAGAAGAATATAAAGGAGGCAGCCATCATCGTAGTGCTCATCCCTCTCTGCTCTTTGTTAGAGGATCTGCACCCCTCAACCCTTCACATAGGAGAAGAGTCGCCCCCAATTTTTTGTGCCCAAAGCTTCGTGGTACACAACCTGAGGGTGAATCTTTCTGGTATTTTATCAACTTTTACTGATTTAGCCTGTAACACATTATTATAAAATAATTTGAACTATATTTGCTCTACTTGAAAGTTTTATTTGTGCTATCTTAAATGACATTATCTTTTGACCCCTATAATTAGTTAATTATCAGATGTTTATAGCCAACAATGAATTAAGGCCTGTGGCCACACTATTTTTTATCTAATTTTGAAATAGGTTATGAAAACAATTAAGAGCAAAGAGCATCAACGTTTCTCTTATGAAGATGATCTGATCAGTTACAAAACAACGAAGTGATTAGAAGAAATAACTCTGCCAATAAATAATAATAAAATCAAATACATACAGCCCATGGCCAATGATACTTATAAAAACCGAGAATATCAATTCGAAAAAATGCAGTGTTCAAGTTAAAGATTAATCATACGAGGACTACCTGACATACACTAACACCCGTATGCATAGTCGTTCGCCAGCGGCTTGCCGGAGTTTCATTATGAATAGTATGTTGGCGGCACTGTACGTCTATGTCAAATTCGAGGTTATCAGGTTATGTTTTCCGTCAGTCTGTGTCAAAACCTGCTAACCTCGAATTTGACATAGACTTACAGTGCCACCAACATATTATTCATACAACAAATATTTCAAAGGGAACTTGATGGAAAAGCATTTACAATCACCCGGTACATACTTTATATCATTTACAGGTATAACCCAGAGTTTCGATTCCCCCAACTAGGGGTGGGTTACTATCGAGGCTTTACCCTCTTCAGCTAAGAACAGGAAGTTCGGATTGGATTAGAGAAAGAACGGGTGGAGAACAGAAAAATAGTGCAGAAGTACTGTTCTGGCATTTGCCTGAAAAAACGGCAGCAACAATCGAACCCATGAAATTCCCAACAGAATAGGTTTTAGCATATTACAGTTACAAAACGATAACAGTTACAAAACGATAACTCCAAAACTAATACTTCAACTTCGGGGATTAATAATTTAATATATGACAAAAATAAATCTTACCACAACTTCATTTGTATCGTCCTCTCCTGGCGGGGCATCGGGATTTTCTGCATCAGGTTCAGATGTGACATCATGTTTCAACATGTGCTTAACTTCTTTGCGTAAAGCGAGGAATTCGTCCACTTCAAGAACTTTGTTGGGTGGGTGAGAAGCAATATGTTCTTGGAAACTGAAAAGTAAATATTAATTCAGCATACAAAAACATAATTCCTGGTCTATTTACTTGTCAAAATGTGTGGTATAGCCTTGCGTGGGGGTAGCAAGTAGTCGATCATAAATTGCGGTAACTTGTTGCAAACGCTTGGCTTCGGTTTCCCACTTGATGTAGCTATCCCATAGCCGATCAGAACGGAATTCCAGCCCACAAGCAGCAAGGGCCCTTTCATACTGAGACCTTATGAACTCTTCGTCGTCAGCTCGAGTGGTACGTACATAGGTTAGGTAATGGATCCACAGATCCACCGACAGTGGTATAGCTTTCAGCCCACGTTCGAACACCTTTACAGTTAAAAAGTAAGCGAAGGGAAACTAAAAACAGTCAATACAAATCTGTTCGTGCCTATGTCTGAACGTTGTATGTGAAACTAGTTTGCGGTGGTATATATTTGAATATTTCTTATTAGACACAAACAAATACGTACTGACTTAGAATAATCCTGGAATTTTATAAACGATTAAAATATAATGATGCAGTATTCCATTTATCGAATATATGGAATCCTTACATTTAATTTCATAAATATGATCCATCGGCGACTTCTCACTGGAGCTAACCACAAGGATGAACGACAATGCGCCGAAAAAGCTTATAAATTTTGCAACACAATACACATATTATCTCACTACTAAATCAAAAATATCATATTCTAAATAATACATGTTATAAATATTGTATGATAATAATATTCTATAGAGTAATAATAGATAATAAGATAAGTATTTTAATATGTGATTTATGCCAGAGGGCCCACCGTGGAGCTGTAGGGATTGCAAAACAATTATGTGAGTGTATAAAATAATACCAGAAATTGTTTCACCCGTTTATACGTACCTCTTCGCATTTCTTTTTGTTGCCCTTGCGTTTTTCATAGTCGGCGTACTTCCGCCAATAGCCATAACAATACGGATAATGCGATAAAAAGGCGTCATATGCCTCACGTGCTGCCTCCATATCATTCTAAAATGAAAAAAATATTTAATATTCATTGTTGCTTATACAGTACGCAATTACGTTTGGATTTTTATCCTACTTGTAAGGGATATTCATATACGGAACTGAATTAATAATAAGATTTTAAATTTAAATTCAGTGCAACTGTTAGTTCCAGTAAACAGTTAAAAGCTACAATAAAAGAGCTTTCTAATATGTATCATATGCGCAATTTTCTTTAAAGTAGTTTTAAAAAATAAAAAATTTGTAAAACAATTCAAAAATAATTGTTCCATTTATACAGTTTTCAAATGTGTTAGTAATTTGGTTGCATAGCCGCATGCTCCGAGGACTGGTCAAACGGTCTCGAGAGTTAAGCAACATTAGCGGCGGTCGACAGTCGGACGGGGGGCTTTCTTCCACAAGATATACAATACAAAAAAAATTGTTTTAGTACGTTTGATGCGATAATTCGGCCATGAGGAGTTTTGTAGCCAAATGGAGTTGGTTTTCCGTTTCTTGTTCGACTGTTAGTGATTTACTTCAACTAAATATATTTTTTAATAAAAAAAAAAGTTCGAGAATGTTAGTTTAAGCATGTCATCATAAAGCACTTTTAGCACTGATTTCATATATCTAAAGTTGTATATCGCTACACAAAAATATGCTTTGCGTCAGTATGTGTCAAATGACAACCAAAACCTAACCTATTAACTTCGAATTTGATATAGACTGACAATGCACTTCGGTACTGCCAACTGAATCAGGCTATTCAGGGCCTGCTGCAATTCAGTTTTTAAAAAATCACTCTGTAGCTAAAGCAGAGCTTGTCTGGAAACACACAGACAGTCATAAAAGGGGAAGGCCTAAATTAACCTAGAGAAGAACGGTTCATCAAGAGGCACAAAAAGTGGAAGAACCTCGCACAAAATAGAACCAGTTGGAAGTCGTTCATAAAGGCCCTATGCCCCAATATAGGAGTTTAAGAAAATATATGTACAGGGTGAGTTTTTTTATGTTTAGCATGAGGATTTCAGAAACTATTGGAGATAGAGACGGTCAAATGGTGAAGGTAGTGCAGTTTTACGAGCATGCTTAAATGCTGGTTTTGTTTTTCAGGAAATAGCCCGGCTTGCTAGATATTTCGCAAAAACTGGTATTTCCCATTTTCTTTAAATTCGATCAAGGCATGGATATTTTCTGAAAAACAAAAACTGCACTACTGCATATTATATATTTCCTTAAACTCCCAGTACAATGTGACAGAAAAAGTGTCATGGAACTAAATTTTTATACTTCTGTTACGTTCATAGAAAAGATGTTGTATGTAACACAAGCAAAAAATGTTTATGGCACTTGGCATGTTGTCCAACTCAGCTTCGCCTCGATGGACAATTCATACACTTTTTGCTGTTGTTGAATAATGTACTATTTCATTCATACACACAATATAATAATCAGTATTAATATAACAAGTGGTTGAGTCGCGGCAGGCGAACGAAGTGGTTGTTTTGATGCGAGGCGAATTTTGAATTGCGTGTAATTCAGTGAGTGAATAAATTAAATTTATCAGTGATACGGGCATAGCAACGACGGTAAACGGTGCAAGTGAATAATTGAATAATAATTCCTAAAAACTATAGAATCCGTGTAAACATAACCAATAAATAACTTTTGAAACTCGGTCAGATTTTATGCCGCTTGGCGATATTGCAAGCAGGAAACGCAGGTCAACATTTATTTATATTTACCTTCAATATCTATCAGTTGTTGTTGTACCCGACCATTATCACGGAAAAAATACTCGAAGAAATTAACAGTAAATTAGACAAAATAAATACCAGAAATGCACGAATAGAGAATAAATTAGATAACTGTCAGGCAGAAATAAATCGGTTGACTAAAGAGAACACCGAATTAAAAGCAGAAATAAGTATCCTAAAAACAAAATCAGTAGATTAAGAAGACTAGAAATCTTAGAAAAAGAAACTCGTAAAACGAAAATTGTTAAGGTGGCTTTACACGTGTATAGTAGCTTAAAGCAAGTTCATAAATCAAGTAGCTTAATTTAGTTACTTGCATCATGTACACATTTACGTTTAGTGCGATTTCGTACTTGAGCAAGTAAAGAATTTAGTAAACTACCTTGTCAAGTGAATAGAAATCAGTTCTATTTACTTGAGCAAGTGGCGTGCCCCCGCCACGATTTTTGTTAACTAAACGCAAACTAAGCAAGTGTAGACAGGTTAGTTTAGAAAAGTGTATTAGTCAGACCAGCCGTTCGCTACATAATTTGTTGAAACAAGGAATGAAGATACAACATTAAAATGTGTGCAAGAATATCGAGAGACAGAATGTTTGTAGAATACTAGAGCTAGCATTTATAAGAATAAATAAGCCCAAAACAACCATTTCCTGCTTCACACACGCTTTTTTTTTATTATAGCTATACTTGCTATTATATCCCCGAATTTACAACATAAATGAAAAATATATTTCTTTAATGACGAACGTTGTGCCATTCTAAATAATCAACGTCAACTAAATAATTATTATAAAATGTGTATAAACGTGCTCGCTCCACTAAACTACTAAATTTTAGCTACTTAATTTAGTAACTTGCTTTAGCTACTATATACGTGTAAAGCCGCCTTTATTCAAGGAATGCAGGACGAAGAGCAAGAACCAGAATTAAAATTAAAAGAAAAAATACAAGAGCAATTGAGAACAATTGGAATCGAAATTAATATGGAAAATTAAACCCAGGAGATCAAAAGATTGGGAAGGTATGTTATAAACAAGATAAGACCTATTCTGATAGAACTAAATTCCTGGAACAAAAAAATGCAAATTCTAAAAGCGGCAAAGAAACTCAAGGATACTGGAATCTGGATTTTAGATTATTCAAAAAAAGTGAGAGACGAAAAGAAAGAACTACTACTACATTTAAAACTAGTTAGAAAAAGTAGAAATAGAACATTCATTTATGATGATAAATTGATAGTTAATGGAGAGAGCTGGACATTGGAGCAGCTAGCACATAAGGAAACAAAAAGAAGAGAAGAACTGTAAGCCAACGATCGCCACTGAATAATAGCAAAGAAATGGAGCCGAGTAGAAAGAAGGTGACCTCTGACAGGCATACCACTAATCTTTCAAAAAACTGCTAAAACAAAAGTTACAGAATGGGAAGAAAGATAACGAACGCTATGAGATAAAGCCTAATGATTTAGAGACTACAAACAACGAATTATTTAATACAAAAACTATTAAAATTTTTAGTTGCTGGAACGTAAGAACGATGCATGAAAGTGGAAAAACAAATCAAATAAGTAATCAAATGATTAAGTATAGAATTGACGTTTTAGGGCTAAGCGAAGTGAGATGGCTCGGCAACGGTGAAGTAAGAAGAGAGCAGGGCATTACAGTAGTGTATTCTGGTAAATGTGGAGATAACGCCACACACAAATATGGCGTTGTGTTTATGCTAAGCAGAAAAGAAAAAAAAAACGCTTTTGAATTGGGAAGCGATTTCCGAGAGGATAATTGTAGCTATATTCAAGGCCAAATTTTTCAATATTACGATAATAAACACGGACGCTCCTACAGAAAATAAAATATATGTAAAAAATGAATATTACGAAGAATCACAATCAATGTATGATAAACAACGAAACAGTTATAAGCGAGATACTATCATTCTAATGGGTGACATGAACACAAAAATTGAGAACGAAAATGAAGGCAGGGAAGAAATAGGCAAGTAAACGAAAACGAGAAAATGTTTCTAGACTTTTGCACTATAAATGACCTATTAGTAGGTGGCAGTGTCTTCCCACATAAGCTAATACACGAAGTAGTGATGGGCGAATCCAAATGAAAATATAGAATTATTCGATTGTTTCGGCTTTCCGAGATATTCCGATTGCTGCTGAAATATCTCGAATGAAAACATATCTCGGATTACTCGGAACAATCGAATGCTTGGAACGTCGGAACTCCGAGTGATCGATGGTAGGCTCTAGCTCTCGGTGTGTCGCTTGGCCGACAGATTATCCGGGGTTTTAAGAAGAAAATTAACTCGCTAGCATATAAACATTATAAACAGTTACTTATGATTGCTATTATAGAGATAATAATAATAATGCCAGTTTAAAATGACAAAGAAATAATAATTAATCGAGTTATTTAACAACAACCGTAACGGCGTAACTGGAGATTTGAGTTACTGCATCTTTATTTTTATGACGCTCAACAGCTTAAACCTGAAAAGAAACAGAACAGATTGCAGGCAGCTGAAAATTATTTATTTCGGCGGCGCAAATAATTCTCGTATTTTAAATGCCTGCATTCGGCTACGCACAGCGCACATGCAGTACGCGCCTACTGCACAGCGGTATTTGTTTTGTGTGCACAGCTCTCGACGGAATCCGAGATATTCATTCGTATCCCGAAACCGAATGATTAATTTGTATCCAATTGTTAATTATCTCGCATTCGGATATCTCGATTATTAAATTCATTCGATTTTGCCCATCACTAACACAAAGTCACTTGTATCGGACCGGGAAGAAGACCACCAAACCAAATTGACCACATAGCTATAGAAAGGAAACACAGAAGTTGCCTTTTAGATGTTAGGAGCTATGCGAGGAGCAGACATAGGCTCCGACCACTTCTTAGAAGGGCAAAAATAAGAATAAAAATTAAGGCTGAATATAACACACAGCAGACGCCTGTAAGATATAACACCCTCCTTCTCAAATGACAAGATACAAAGTGACTATAATAGACAGCTGGAAGAAAAGCTAAAACAAGAGACAAGGTTCGATGACTTGAATAAAAAAAAGAGTGACAAACCATGGTTAACTGTGAATATAAAAAATAAAGAAATAAAATAAAACAAAAGATACTAGCCGCTAAAACACAAGACAGAAAAGAGGCGTTAGAGCAAACATATTGGAGCATAAACAAGCCAGTAAAAAAGAGTGCAAGAAACGATAGGAGGAAACAACAGGAAGAAATATTAATGAAAGCAGAAGAGGCGCTAGAAAAAATGATATGAAAACTCTGTACAATACAACACGAAAAATGGCAGGGAATAGAACTATAACAACGAATAACATTAAAGATAAGAATAGCATGATGCTTACATCACAAGAAGACATTACGAATAGACGGATTGAATTTTTTAAAGAAATTTACTCAAAAAGTGAAGCTAACAGCATGATTATTAATGATGAATTGAAAGTTACAGTAGTAGAAGAAATCAATATAAGTATGAACGAAATATCAAAGGGAGAGATAGAACAAGCTAAAAAGCTTTTAAAACCAGATAAAGCAGCTGGCCTTGATAACATACCAGAGGAACTAATAAAGGCAGGTGCAGAGATCAATGTTCATATGCTACATCATTTACTGAATAAAATATGGACAAAAGAGAAAATCCCTAAGGAATGGTCAATAGAAATGATTATTAATGTAACGGCCTGGCGATCAGGCAGCTGCAGACTTGTGAGTCACCGGTGCCGAGACGGTCTTGGAGCCAGCTGCGGGCAGATGAGTCATGTTCCAGACGCCTGGAGAAGCGACCTTGCAGCCAGATGCAAGAGAAGACTCACGCTTTTGGAAACACGCCCGAGGTCAACACATGCGAATGCCGGAATGTACGAGAAAAATCTGGAATGTTCTAGAAGGCAATTATTCGGATATATAAATACGCGCCGCAGGAATAAGAAATCAGTTCTCATCAGACTCGAAGCGCGCGTTATATAAACGAACCTTGTGTATATAACCCTAGTGAAATAAATAACAGATAAATAACCATATAAATCGTTAGTGTTTAAGTCGTAAATAACCAAATAAATAATTGATGTTTAATCCAGCGCATATAAATAAATAAATAAATCGTTGTTAGAAATAGTGCCTGTAGTTCGTTAGTTTAAGTAATTTGTGTTCTGCCTTGTTAATTCGTGTGTTTGTAAATAATAATAATTAATAGTTGTAAATAAATGTTTAATACAAGAAACGTCGTGTAATTTTTATATAGCCCGAACGTAAAAACTTAACATTAATATACCCAAAAAAGGTGACAGAACTGAATGCAAAAATTGGAGGGCTATAAATACTCTAAATAAAACAAGTAAAATCCTATCAAGAATAATATTAATAATGGTGAGGCACTAATACCCCATGAAGGAGCTTGGCCTGCAAGGCGGAAGGTCAGAGCTTCCGTATCCTCGCTCTCACACCCGGCTGTCGCGTGTCAAATTCATGACAGTTGATGATGTGGTGAGCATCATGCATTAGACACCGCATTATTACCCCTTGTTCTTTCGAACGCAGGTCCCCAATTATTTAAAGCGACTGGGTAGGCCTACCGCCAGGCATCGATTCTGGGATTTGAACTCGCGACTTCTGCACCGCAGTCCAATGTTCTAACCACTGAGCTACACTGGCAATAAGAATAATATTAGAGAAATTTAAAAATGCAACATTGGCTACTCTGAGAGAAAACCAAGCAGCAGGATTCAGACCGAGAAGAGCCTGTATTGATCACATTGTTACCTTAAGAATAATTTTAAATGAATGCAATCAATGGCAAAAAGACATATACATGGGATTTGTTGACTTCAAGAAAGCTTTTGATAAAATAGATAAAATCGAAAATGTGGCCAACACTAAAAGAATACGGAATTCCTGCAAAATATATCAGTATTATAAAATTATTATATGAGAACTATAGCGCTTGCACAATGCATAATGGAGCGAGGTCAAACAATTTTATGATAGAAACCGGAGTTAGGCAGAGCTGTATCCTGTCACCCCTTTTATTGGGTAATAACGAAATCGACAGATAACAGGAGAGGATTAGCGTGGAGATGGGATAGGAAACTGGAGGACCTAGGATATGCCGACGATGTCATTTACAGAGCATACTAACCACATTAAAAATGAATGCGCTTACTGTTGGGCTTGAGATAAATACAAAAAAGACAAGTACGCTAAAGACAGCGCATACAGAAATTATAGAAGTAGAACTGGAAGAGAAAAAACTGCATAATGCTAAAAGTTTCACATACCTCGGTAGCATACTAAAAGAACAGGGGCATGTCAAGCCGACATAAAGATAAGGATATATAAAAACGCAAAACTCTTACAAAATGCTACACAGAATTTGGGTGTCAAATGAGCTCTCAAATATTACGAAGATCCAAATTTTTAAATCAAATGTTATTAGCGTACTTCTGTATGGATCTGAATCGTGGGCCCTAAACAAACAACAGACTAAAGAAATTCAAACGTTTATTAACAAGCGCTTAAGAAAAATAATGAAAATATATTGGCCAATGTCATCTCCAACATAGATCTATGGGCTACTACGTAACAAGAACTAATTTACAGAACCATAAAAAGACACTGTAAGAATTGGATTGGGCATATACTCTAAGGAAGCTGAGTACAGATATAACCTGACAATCTCTTGAATATAACATCAGAGGTAAAAGCAAACAGGGCCGACTAAATTTGACCTGGAGAAGAAATATACCGAATGAATGTAAGGAGAAGAATATAACATGGAACCAGTGAAACAGTTGGCACAAAACAAAAATAAGTAAAAGGAATTCGTCGAGAATACATGTACGAAAGTAGAGGGAGAATAACTCAACCGTTTAAAATAAAAGTGGAAGTGTATATTAGTGTTAAGACTGACTACCTTATGCTAATTAACAGACAGCCTTGAAACGTCATAGGACGCCCTCGATACTCTACAGGACTGATGATGATGAATATAACAAGTGCTATGATTATTATCGATGATATCTATAAGTGAAACCAAGCTGCGAGCATCACAAATGATATCCTCGTTTGTTAATCAAACACGTGTTATATTTCCAAGAGAATATAATGAAGTATAAACAATACGTGACGTAGACCAAAATAAAATTATTATCGCTGTGATAGCTTCGTAACAAAGTGAACCTTCAATTTCAATTGGAGCAAAAGGTGTCACGTGACGTATGAATTATATTATCGCAACTATAATATTACTAATATAGCAATAACTGAAATAAACGGAACGCTTATTGAACTTACAGATTAAATAATTAAAAATACTAAGCAACTGTTCATCACTACAACTTGATGTTGAAAAATTACATGATTATAAAAAGTTAGAATAAAATATTGCACAATAAAAAATTATTGGTGTTCTGTTACCTCTTGATCAACGTATTGCAACAAATATGTCCAACCAGTGAAGTCAGTTGGATCGTCATTAACTGCTTTCCAATATTTATCAAGCTCAGGCAATTTTTTAGGCTTGGTCTTTTCTTCCTTTTCTTTGTCCCCATCTCCATCCAAAGAAGGCTTTTTGGGTGGACTTTCATTTTCTGATGTGGGTGAACCTGGATCGTAATCTCCCTCTGCCAATTTGCGTTTATTGCTTTCTTTTTTTACAGTTGGTAGCTCATCCTCTGATACCACCTAAAAATGTACAGAATGTTAGATCTGGCAACCCTTAACCATTAAAAGTGTCAAATTTCAGGGAAGATTAATCTGGCACACCGTTAACGGCGTACTGGATGATGTGGTTAGGACCACGCCTTCAACGACTGCCTTACTTTCCCTACTTCCACAAATGTGGTTTCAGTACCCAATTTTTAAAGCGACTGGGTGGACCACCCACCAGATATAATTCACATATTAACAAATTTTTGGGTAAAAATTAATATTCACTGATAGTAAAAGATAATATTTTTACATAGTGACATTATAGTAATCGGCTTGTTGGTGGATACAATTTTATAGCAAGTTTCAAGTTTTTAGTTTGAAAATTTACAATGTGCAGTCGTGTTCATTAAAGTGTTATACAGCATTTGTGCTTTGTGAATATAAATTAAGTACATAAAGTTCAAGAAAGTGTTGTTTATACCAATATTTTGAGAGTACACATCTAGGTTTACCTAGTTGATGATACCGTGTGAGCCTTTGTACCACCAATAAACTTACAACTGTCCCTGTACAACACATTTTTGAACACCACTGTACACTGTAATAGTCACTTAAAAACAATTAAGTTTACTGAGCAATAGTCGTTTTAAATGCCCACTGTTACAGCATATTATGTATAAAAAAATACCAGCAATATTTATTTATATATTCAAGCAGAATGCTATAAATCAATAAAAAAAATAAAATAAAAGGTCAGCATTTACCAACTTTCTCAACATTAAGTTTACGTTTACATCCTCATCATTTAATTTCACGCTATCATACTAATTTACTATCCTTGTATTTCTGCTAGCAAAACATGTTTAGTGGTAGCACTTCAGCAAGACACCTTCGTACTTGTTATTAATAATTTAAAAATCTTATAGTAAAAACTATCCTCATTCAATCTTTGAAGAAAAATGTCAAAACGTCAGTGCCTCCTCATCCTTCTGATTTGTACCCCACTCAGATGAGAAGTATATACAAGGTGTCCACGAAAAGAATCCATAGTTTAGAAATCTTTCCGACCTTAATTTAATTTCTCAAAGTTTACCTGACTTACACTAATTAATAGTGGAAAAATCAAAAATTTTAATTAGTATTATGTGAGAACAAAACTCATTTGACAATTTAACTTGTGTCATTGCCAACCAATGACATTTTTCAATTTAAATAAACAACCAATCGAAAGATTATTTTAGTGATTATTTTTTAAACAGTCCTATCAGCCTATAGTAATGAAAAAAATTTTTAAATCGACCAATAGCATCGAAATTACACTGACTATTTGCTAGTAGCATCAAAATTACACTGACTATTTGCTGGTAGCTGATTACAGCAACTATTCTTTCAGAAACCATTCAAATCGTTCTGCTGTAACACAACTAGCTAAAAGTGGAGTAGGTGAGCAGCAGTTGTTAAAAATAACAGGACACTCATCTGGAAACTCCATCAAACCATATCTGCAACAGGACTGTTTAAAAAATAATCACGCCAAATTACATTCGTGGTAATAATTTTTTTAATAATTTTAACTAGATTAGCACTCATCTAGTTAAAATTATCAAAAAATTATCACCACTTATGTAATTACTGTTGACAATTCTTCGAGCAGCTCTATTTCAGCGACAATTTTTTCTGTAACTGTTTGACATTAGGAAATAAAAAATATATTAACAGTTTAGTTTCTGTGCAACTTTAGTATTCTTTAGCTTAAAACGCTTTACTAACTTATTAATTACATCCAAACTTACTTCACCACAATGTTTTGAATCCATTTTTTAATAATAATAATAAACTACTTTTATTGCACACCATCAATAATAATTCTTTACATTAAGAGCGATTATACACTGTGTACAATGGGGCGAAGTTCAATCATGTCAGTCAATAGCTGGCAGACTGTTCGACCACTTAACCCCATAATAAAAATAACTTATTGATAAATGGCTCATACGAGAAAGAGAAAAAAAAACATTAATTAGGGTGTTTATACCAGACCGAAATAATTTTATTCATTCCTTAATTGTTGATATTTCTTTTTGAAACGATTCAAGGGTAAAGTTTTAAAAAATACCTATACTATTATAAAATTTAGTTATTTGATAAGAAAACCAACGCTTATAAAATTCAGTTTTATGCATTGGAGGTGTTAGTGTACTCTTGATTCGTATATTTAATTATGAACATCTGTTTGAAATTTATTTTTATTATATAGATAAAGTGGCGATCGAAAATAATAATTTTATGGTATAAGCAAGCTGCATGGAACAATCTGCTTTTACTCACATTTAGCCACTGTAAATCTTCGAGTTTGTGTGTGATATGTTGGTATTTGCGAACTCCAAATATAAGACGCATGCGAGAGTTTTGCATTTTTTGTTGGTTTGTTTCGTCACGAAACGGTTCGGTCCGTATATACTATCGCAATAAAGTGGGACAACACCATGGAATCACACAAAGTCTTTTTTGTTTTTGTATTCAAAACATTCCTATCACTAAAAATTGCTTTAAGGGAGTTATATGCCTTTTGTGTACGCTTGTTAACATGACGATTAAATTTTAAATCTTTGTCTATTAGAAGGCCAAGGTCTTTAGCAAATTTACTAGTTTTAATCGATATAGAATGACCAGTAACCGAATGATTATTATCAATAAATTTTTGTTTCAGTTTTTTAGGACCAAATATGTAGTAATATTTTAGTTTTGGAAGGATTTACAGTGGGACTGTGCTTGCCAGAGTAGTTGATTAGGTTTTGTAAATCATTATTAAAATTCGCCATGGCTGCACCAAAACATTCCCGTGAAAATGAAATACATATACTCGTCTTAATAAACCTTCATTGCAGGGTTTGTGCAAGCGGAATTTAAGATAGAGCTATGGAGATCATTGAGATGCCAGATGCATGTGATGGAGTGGGCGGCTGCAGGCCGTCAACGTAATTTTTTCACATTTAATTCAATACTTCCTCTACAATTTCAGTAAAAATTATGATTTATACCCCAACACCTTCTAAACATGTGGCCAACTTTTTTAAAGAATAAAAAATTTCGATTTACGCTTGCGTTTTATAGAAAATGTGTAGACAGAAATGATTAATTTTCATTTAAGATTTTATGTGATTCAAAATGAGGTAATTAAGTTTTAAGATTTATTTTGCCGTAAAAGACAAGATGTTCTGCAAGTTTTTAAAATTAAAAAAAAACAAACAAATTAAAGCATTTATAAAAACAAAATATTTGGTACAAAATTAATTTTAAATTTTAGTGAACACATTTTTTTAATGATGATAATGATGGACAACGGCCGTGAACGCCTGGATTCAACTATTAAACACATTTTTTATTTGCTCTTCTAATATTATTACAAATATTTACAAAGCATCAACTACAATGGCTATTGGCCCCGGGAGCTATGTTTACAGTTTATTTGTAAAACCCCACAAATTAAAAAAAAAAGCATTTTACTGTGCTATTTCTATCACTGCTTAACACTTCTTCTCCTTCCTTTCTCCTATGTTATGACAATATTATCTCGTTCTTCAAAAATGGTGCCCTTTTGGCCATTCTAATTTTGGCTACTTCGAGATTATGGATCACTACCATATAAGCTTCGATTCTGTGTAAGTTTCATCTTGTGACCCTGAGTCTCGCCCAAAAGTTAAACTATATCAGAGTGAGCAATTTACTATTGAATATGCAGACATTATGCGCGGCATTTCTTTATCAGACACGCTATAAGCAAGCATCACTAACTGGATACTCGACATGACAGACCGATGAAGCTGAGACTGCTAGAGCTTAAAGCCAGGTAGCTGCTCCCATTGAATCTTAAAAATCCTTATCGTTTTACCTCCTTGCAGCTGGCAGCCGCTGTTTCGAGCTAGCGTCAGTGCGACTGCACAAGCAAGCAGCGCTGATGCTACATTTCGTATTCATAAAATAAAAATTACTTGTGCTTTGTGTAAGCTTTAAAATGAGAATGAAAAACAAGCACAAAAAAATTTAGTTCAGAATAAAATTTTTTTGAATAACGTATTAAAAATGAACAAATTCTTCTCAATTAAATTAAATTAAATATTAGAATTTGCACGATTCCCAAATAATGGATGTTTTAAGAGTAATGTACTAATGACTTGGCAACTGAAAATCTATCCATTTAAATTTTTGTTTTGAATGAAATTCCGGAAAAATGTAAGGTTGAAGCAACAACATATCACAATTTTGCATTTAGTTGTTTAAAAATTTCCTTAGGACAGTGAAGTTTGTATGCAAAAATATGAATTTAAATTTAACAAGTCATGCAAACGTGCCTTTTAATGTACGATCAAAATTGAATAAAAATGCAAATTTAAGCATACTCATTTCTTATCTAAAAAGTATGTTTATATTATAGCAGTGAAGAGAAAAAGAAGTTCTTTTTAGTGGTGCCACAGCCATCTTTTCCTTGTTTTTAAAAGAAGAAAATTAGTACCAATGTTTCAGAAACTAACATATCAAAATCTAGTCAGATTTAAAAAACTGGCCCCATAATATTAAAATAGTTTTGTTCTAACTTAACAATCGATTTTGAACGAGAAACAACTGAAATTTTATACTTTTTAGCTGACCAAGCACAATATGTAGATTATGCTGTTACGTACTAAATCAGAATTTTATGTATTCTTATCTTGAACACCGTGTATACAGTGTGTCTGAGGACATGATAACATAGGAAAACATAAGTTGCCAACTTAACTAAGAATCAACGTGGCATTTGCATAGCTCGTGCTATGTTGCAAGCACTTGTCAGGTCTGTCTATTTGCGCACTATGCATGTTTACATCTGCTCTAGTTATTCATTGATGTAGATTAATTCTTGCTTACAGTAAAATTAACAAACTTCCCTCTAGTGCATGTGTTAATAGACTAATTAGACACACTGTATACTTGTATATAAGAAAAAAAAAAGTATTTTACATCAATTTTCAAGTAGTATCTAATAAAATTTTAATTTATTTTGCTTGAAATATAATGTGCGATACAGATTCATGGCAGTTTTTTAACTAATAATTAATCTAATCAAAAGAAATTATTTTTCTACTATTTTTCGCTAATTTCTTAATTCAAAAACTTTTAAAGATGGCCAGACTCGAAATAATCTGAAATACTTATCACATTTATTAGCGAGTCAAAAATTGCCAGCCAGTAGCATTTTGTTGTTGTTTTATAAAATATACTACGGTTGATGTTATCATTCGGCTATTGTTATTGAAATCACAATGTAGGGACCGGCTCAGTTCAGCGTTCTGTCATTTTGTCGAAAAAGAGATTAAGGGTAATTGCAATTTACAATTTGCACCAGTCAGTCGCCGTCTGTTCCTTCACGCGTGTTGCAAAGATATATCCCTTAGGGAAAAATTAGACATTTTAGTTAAATACGATAAACTGCCCAATATGAGCCAAAAAAATGCCGCCGCTAAATTAAAAATTTTGCAACAATTATTGTGCAAAATTTAAAAAGATGTTAGAAATCGAAAATATTAAATACGATTGCATTTTTGTTAATTTCAGATTTTATTATCATTCGGTTATTGTTATCGCTTTTGCCAAGTCCCAAAGTGATCACATTAAGCGGCCGGCGTCTACTGTAATATTATCTTGCGTGCTAATTGCATTGTTACTAGGAATGTCGTACCAGGTCTAAAATCAGAGCCGGGTACCCGACAACAGTACCCGGAGACCCTCGGGTACCCGAAATATATAACAAAAATGTTAGTGTATATCTGAGGTAGTTACAATTTCTATCAATTTGCACTCTACCTCAAGATGGAAAATGAATTTTCAGTTTGTTCAGCTAGGTCTATACAAGTCAATTATAATAAACCTAACCTACTGCCGTTTAGGGGACTACCCATCTTCGGCTTTGTACATGAACGTTTTTGGAATTAAAAAGAATTAACATTCCATTTGAAGATGGAAAGCACAACTATACATTTTTTTATTGTCGCACTTCACACTTCCAAGTGCTATCAAATTCAAGTACGTGACTTTTTATCCGAAATTGGTAGCAGCATCAATGGCAGACAGAGGATGTTTACATTACTTCAACCCATACTGAAGCGATTTAATGGTACTATTGACGAGTTGAATATATCCGTAAAGCGGATTTATTGCTCATATGAAACAAGAAACAACATTATGTAGTATGAGATGGGGTGATCCTTGTTATTACTGCATGTTATGTTTTTCTAGAGCTTATTTCTATTGTTTTTAAGTTTTATCATCTCCGAAAAAGGATGACTTTCTGGAAATTCATAATTTACTAGTCGGGTACCTGGGTCCTAAAAATATGTAAATTATTTCCTAAGTTTTAG
Source organism: Agriotes lineatus (assembly GCA_940337035.1). Taxonomy (NCBI): domain Eukaryota; kingdom Metazoa; phylum Arthropoda; class Insecta; order Coleoptera; family Elateridae; genus Agriotes; species Agriotes lineatus. The sequence goes on along the minus strand of CALNHX010008285.1, from coordinate 44,393 downwards.
TATTTACGTTTTTGGCTAATTAGTGATATTATTTCTTTCCAATTTCTAAATAAGAAATGTAAAACTTATTGCCAATTAGTAGATTACAATCAATTTACATAATATACCCTGCTTATTATTCGATCAAAATATGTACCTAGTTCAAAAAGTTGGGTTTATTTGTTCCCTACATTTAATAATTTAATTTGTTTTATAAACGTTCAATAATTATTTCCCTAACTCAAATAATGTATTGAGAAAAACAAATTAATATCCTTGACCGTATGTACATTACTTTACAATATACCTCAGTGTCAGCAGGCAACTCTGCACGTTTTGGCCCAGGCAATTCCTCATCAGATACCTCTTCAGTTTCTGGTACTTTTACAACTTGCACACCAGGTAATTCATCTTCCGAAATTACTTCTGTATCAGGATCTCCACTCTACCAAACAAAAATATAATACACAATTAAGGTTCAGATTTTATAAAAAATGTGTATTATCTACAACTGCTTTGATAAGAACTTATTACGTCCTTCATTTGACACTATTTCCATTAGGTAACTAAGCTAATTACATCACTTGTGGTATACTGGACTTCTATTACACCACTATTACTGTAATTGCTTCAATATCTAACTGATATAGTGTCAATGAATGACGTAATGACATTTATCCACTCCAGTGGGATAAGTAACTCATTACGTCACTCATTTGACGTGTTAGATAGTGTTAAATGAATGACATAATGACATTTGCCTACAAAATATTTTTGAAAATGACAGATCTGACATTTCTCTTAATGCACTTTTCTCAATTTTAGGCAGTCGTAGGTAAAATTTTGTACAATACATGTGTGATAATGCATCATTAATATACTTGTGAGCTTACATAACTCGTGCTTCGCACTCGTTTGTAACTTACACACACGTATATTAATGATGCTGTTATCCCACTTGTATAGTAAATAACTATTGTCTACTAAAACATTTTTGAAAATGACAAATCTGACATTTTTCTTAATGCACTTTTTCAGTTTTGAGCAGTTTAGATAAAATTTTATATAATACATGTGTAATAATGCATCGTTAATATACTTGTGCGCTTACATAACTCGTGCGGACTCGTTTGTGACATACACACATGTATATTAATGATGCACTTATTCCAAACAAGTGGGATAAGTGCATCAATAATATACGTGTGTATAAGCAGCTGCCCAGAATTGAAGAAAATTTAAGAAGTCCAACAGTTTTTTGACGAGCGTCACACATTTTTTATGTAAAATAAGAGTTTCATAGTATTGGAAGTTATAATAACCATGGAATTTTTATGTATTATAACAATTAGTGTGATTCTCATTTAATTACCTAACAGAGTTAGATAGTGGAGTTCATTACCTCGCTCAAATGAATTTGATAATAGTTTTTTAACCAAGCAGTTGTAAATAAATAACTATTAAAGAATTGCAATACCATTTTTAAGTCACTTACTTCAACTTTTTGATCATCTTTTTGATTATCTTGTTGCTTATCTTGTTCACCATCACTCGTCGCATCCTCGTCGACACGATCCTGCTGAACATCCATACTTTCTTCCTGAGGAATTACAGGATCTTGCCCTTCATTAGCGATTTCACCTTCTACAGTCACACCGTCCTGACTAGTATCCATCATTTCCTGCTTTTCTCCATTCTCATTTTCTATTTTCTCCGAATTTTCTGCAGAAGCTTTACTATCTTGATTAAATAATGAATCACCTTCGAGAGTTTCATTTTCACCAAACAAACTTTTTTGTGAACGAACACGCAGCGGTTTAAACTCTTGGGAATCTGCAGTGTCTTCTTGTTGAATTTCTTCTTCCTGAGGTGGCAGTTCATCAGGCCCAAAATCATTTTCGATCACTTCGAAATCTATGTTGTTGAGAGCACTGTCATCTGGATTTGTAATGGTGCCTTTAAATGAGTTAAATTCATTATTTATATTGTCCGAATCTTCAGGAAATTGAGCTGTATTACTACAATTATCGATATCTGGATTCGGTTTATTAATAAACTGATCCTGCACATCTGCTGCCTCCATCGCATTGTCAGAGTTTTCGAACTCAACTGAAGATGGTTCTTCGGCGGCAGTTGGTTTGCTCTCCTGGGAGTGATCGTTTTCTTCTTCATCCGAAACTTCTACCTCGACAAGAACCATCTTCTTCTTTTTTCTACCTGAAGCCTTTGTCGGTGTTGATGACGGAGGACGCACAGCCCTTCCTGATCGAGTGCGTCGTACTTCTAGAAATTAGTAGTTCATGAAATTTCACACTTACTATGACCACCACCATGATCTAGGTCGCTAATTTATAAATATTGCTGCTTATAGTTAAAATTGATATGGCGCATATCTTTACCTGGTTCATTATTCGCAACTTCGTCATTATTTTCCATTTTTAGATAAAAATGCACTTATCTTTTATATATGAATACCGATCAAGCAAATCACTAGCGTCACTTTGCAGGGTCCACCATGTTCGTTTTTAATCGTAAGAATTTATTATCTCCCATTACATACAATTCTCAATACACCTATACTTCACATGATATAATTACCAGAATATCTAAGATATTTTCTTTTATAACTGAAATGAAGAATTTTAATAAGTATGTAGTACGATATCTGCTAACGCTTTAAAGGTGTGTAATTTAAAAATAAGTACAGAAGATATACCTAATACAAATGTTATCTTGGCCTATATTTTATTTGTAATTAGTTCAATGAACAATGTTACAGTTAAATTGTTAAACACCGATGGGGCCAAGATTGGTGGCAACTAGAGTGCCTGTATAGCAACGTGTGCGAAAATAGGGAAATGCGTGACAAATAAATTTTCACAACAGGCACTGCGATGTACCTACTGTATTGCCAAGTATCCATCACATTATTACAGTATTTCTGTTACCTTTACTGCCTCATTTGCTTCAAGACTTAATTTGCACTGATTTCGTTACTCCTTTACTCGTTTTTGTAATCAATTCTTTGTTTTGTTACTACACAGAAGTATTCTACAGTTAAAAATATAGAGGTGCATTATAACGTAAAAGAGCGATCGTCTTGCATGTCTCAATGTTCGCACTAGCCACCACCAATCTGTATAATAGCAATAAGATGGAATTAACAAAAAAAAAACAGAATGAAGAGCTTGAGTAAAAAAGAAATAAACTTAGAAGCAAATATTTGAGTAGGCGTGACGCTCATTTTAATTATAACATATGTTAACTAAATAAGTAGGTATGCCTACTAAAATAATTTTTTCGTATGGCCATTTCTTTCTTACTCCAGCATTCTGTTTTCTTGTTTATGCTATCTTATTGCTGTTATCCACATGTTCAAAAATAAATTACATCACGGTTGGCAACGGAAAATAGAAGTAATGTCAACAGCAAACTTTAGAATTCATTAGCTGCATCACTGTTGTCACAAGTTTATACAGAATATTCAATTGTGCTACAATTCTAATTTAATGGTTTTTACAATAGAACACAAAAAATGTGTGATTGAATCATATTTTCCATAGGCAATCCTTAGGTAATTTCTTTTTAAAAACCGTAAAATCGGGTGACTTTGCACGTTTTTGGCGATTTTTTCTCAATATCTGTTTTATTTTTGCATCAATGTTTGTGAGCTTCAAGTATGTTATATTTTTGTATATATGGAATGCATACACGTAATAAAAGTCTTACAAAATTAATCGCAAATATATTTTATCTACGACCACTACTAAAAGTATGCCTTTCAGCGCTAGCTTGTTTCACTAAAAGTGACGTTTTATAGTTTACCGTGTTTAAAGAAATCAGCTGTTTACTTTTAGCACACGGGCTAAAATCGAAGTGAGGTTATAAAACTACAATTTCGAACTGCAAGTGAAGTTGTAAAGCTATTCTAGTTGCTTCTTGCGTTACAGCTAAAGTGTTTTTGAAATAATTAAAGCGTTATGTAATGAATACAGTCATATGTGGAGTATCAATAATTACATAGTCTTCGCTTGAATACCGCAGAGTGCGAACGCATGCCGGCCTGCTCTGCGAGATAGATAGTGAAATCTAATATACGAATTTACAAGTTAAAGGTCAACCTTACAACTAAATTCATATCAAATAGTGCAATAACACAACGCAACTTGAATTACGGGCCCAAGTCTACACGCACGCAGTAAGTACACTTGTGGCTAAATATAATGTACCATCCACCGAACTATGTGCAGTATGCACCCCCGCATCAAAATATAAATACATATGGAAATCCTAACGTACCATATTCACATATACAAATGCCAATAAATACTTCCTTATCACAACCTGTTCCTACACTCTCACAATATCAAAACACACCTATGTACAGTAGTCAGCCATTAAATAATCAACCATTACAAACTCCAGGAAACTTACTTAATCAAAATTCAGGAGAACAGTGGCAGCAAGTTACAAAAAAACGAAGCAGAACCCAAGAAGAACAAGAAGCCAGCACATCAAACAAAAATAAATACTGGCTTGGGCTCAGTAACAAGTATTTACCGCTCTCAGAAAATAAAATGGAAGAAGACAACCAAACCCCTAAAGTGACACCTAAACCACCACCGATATTCATTTCAGGTGTAGAAAGCATACAACCATTGATTACACTACTGGACGAGCTAGCCAAAGACAAATACATTTTAAAAACTTTGTACAATAATCAAGTAAAAGTCCAACCTCTAGAAGACAAGATATATCCTGTGATAATTAAGGCATTAGCAGAAAAAAATACTGAATTCCACACGTACAAACCTAGACAGGAAAGAAGCTTTCGAGTGGTACTGAAGAATTTACACCCAACAACTGACGTAAAAGACATTAAAGGTGCCTTACAAGAAAAAGGACACGAGATAACAAATATCTGGAACGTAAAGCAAAGAGGGGACAAAAAAACCCCGTTACCAATGCACTTCATAGACATCAAACCCAGCAATAACAACAAAGAAATATACAACATAGATCTACTACTGAACACTAAAGTACTTTTTGAAGCTCCACACGCTAAACGCGAGATTCCCCAATGTATGCGTTGCCAAAAATTTGGGCACACAAAAAATTATTGTAAAAATAATCCAAAATGCGTCAAATGTGCGGCAGATCACCTAACTAGCACCTGCCCAAGAAAAATAAGAGACAATAACGTTAAATGCGCTAACTGCCAGGAAAACCACCCAGCCAACTACAGAGGGTGCCTGGTTCACAAACAAATACAACAAAAGATGTACCCAGCATTAAGGAAGCGTGAGATAGAAACGAGATTTGTTCGACCAGGCCTAACATATGCTCAACAAACCCAAGCACAAATGACGGACCAACAAAATCTAATAAACGTAGCAGCACCCGGAAACGACTTAAGTGACCTAAAACAAATGATGAAGAGTCTTATGGATCAAATGAGTACCCTCATCAACCTCATGTCAATGCTCATCAATAAAAAATAAATAATGGCCCAAATATTAAAAATCGCAGTATGGAACGCTAATGGCCTGTGTCAACATGCGCAGGAAATAAAATTATTCATACAATTATTTGATCTAGACGTTCTTTTAATCTCAGAAACACACTTCACCAGCAGAAGCCATTTAAAAATACCATACTACAACATCTACAGCACAAATCACCCAGACGAAACAGCGCATGGAGGCACAGCTATAATAATCAAACAAAACATTAAACACTACGAAAGAACTGAGTATAGACACACCAACATACAAGCTACCAATATTGCTATTATAGATAATACAGGAGAAACTACAATATCCGCCATATACTGCCCACCGAGACACAATAACAAATATGACGATTACAATAGATTTTTCAAGACATTAGGAAACCGATTTATAGCCGGAGGAGACTACAATGCGAAAAACACTGTATGGGGTTCAAGGACCATCACTACAAAAGGTAGAGAATTATTAAAGGTCATGAGAAACAACAACTTAAATTATCTATCGACATTCCAGCCTACATATTGGCCCTCTGATCCCGGAAAAATTCCAGATCTCCTTGATTTTTGCATAACTAAAGGCCTTAATACCAAAAAATTCCTAGTAGAATCTTGCTTAGATTTAACTTCCGATCACACTCCAGTCCTGGTAACCATTTACACACAACTATTGGGCAAGCCGAAGAAACCATCACTTTACAGTAAACGGACCGATTGGAACATCTTCAGGGAAAAGCTAGATGAACAGATAACTTTAAAGATACCTCTAAAGACTGAAATTGACATAGAAGAAGCAGTAGTTGACATAACAAAGGCTATACAAAACGCGGCGTGGCAAGCAACTCCAGACAGAAATGAAGAAAGAGCTAAAGAAAAGTGTCCGATAATAGTACAGCAAAAAATATCCGAAAAACGCAAAGCTCGAAAAAGATGGCAGATGACAAGAGATCCGATGGACAGACAAAGGTATAATAAATTAGCGAAAGAACTCAAAAAGATACTATTCAAGATAAAAAACGACTCCATTCAAGAGTACCTTAGAGGCTTAACGCCCACTGAAGCAACAAACTACTCCCTATAGAAAGTCACTCGAAAACTCAAACAATGCCAACAGCAAGCACCGCCAATACGTACCAATCAAACAACCTGGGCAAGAACAGACAACCAAAAAGCCATCACATTCGCCGAACATCTGGCCACAGTTTTTCAACCCTTCCCATCGAAGTTAACAATTGCTGAAGAACAAAAAATATACGATCATCTACAGTCTCCATTCCAGATGGCTCTACCAATAAAAAAAGTTTCTATAACTGAGATTGAAACAATAATTCACAAAGAAATCAATGCGAAAAAGGCTCCGGGATACGATCTTATCACCGGTAAGATACTCCAAGAAATATCCCAAAAATGTCTGGCAGCAATTCAGCAGATATTCAATGCAGTTTTACGAATAGAACATTTCCCATGTCAATGAAAAATGGGACAGATCATAATGATCGCCAAACCAGGGAAAACCCCAACTGAGGTGACATCATATCGGCCAATTAGTCTACTTCCAATGTTATCAAAAGTCTTAGAAAAAATAATATTAAAACGTTTGACTGTAATCATAGAAGAAGAACAACTAATACCAACTCACCAGTTCGGGTTCAGAAAGCAACATGGAACCACAGAACAAATACACAGAATAGTAAATAAGATCAACAACACCATGGAAGAGAAGGAATACTGTTCAGCCGTTTTCATCGATATAAGTCAAGCTTTTGACAAAATATGGCACATAGGACTACTGTATAAACTTAAACACACAATCCCACATCCTTTCTACTCTCTTCTTAAATCCTACCTATCTAACAGAACATTCCACGTAAAATACCAAGAAGAATATACTGAACTCTATCCTATTGAATCTGGCGTCCCACAAGGGAGCATCTTGGGCCCCATATTGTATTCACTTTACACGAGAGACCTACCTGAAACTACTACAACGATGATAGCAACATATGCTGACGATACTGTGATCTTAGCTTCTCACCATGACCCCATACGCGTAACCAGAAATCTTCAAGCCCACGTACAACACCTGGAACATTGGTTAAAACAATGGAGAATGAAAACGAACGAAACAAAATCGACACAAGTTACATTCACCCTGAAAAGACAAACCTGTCCACCGGTCATCTTAAATGGAAACCAAATACCTCAAGCGGACGTAGTGACCTATCTAGGTCTACAATTGGACAGAAGACTAACTTGGCGTTCTCACATCTTCCATAAGAGAAAACAATTAGGAGCTAAATTCAAACAAGTCTACTGGATCATCGGAAGAAAATCGGAACTGTCAATGGAAAACCAATTGTTATTATATAAAACCATTTTGAAACCCATCTGGACTTACGGCGTGCCACTATGGGGTACAGCGTCCAATTCAAATATAGAGATTCTGCAAAGATTTCAGAACAAGGTTTTACGAGCAATAGTAAATGCCCCATGGTACATAACCAATACAACATTACACACTGACCTAAATATACCCACCATCCGAGAAGAAATCATCAAACACAGAACAAAACACAAAGACAAGCTAACAGCACATCCGAATGAACTGGCCACTTCACTGCTTCTGGACGAAGAAAAACCAAAAAGATTAAAACGATTCCATCCTTCTGACCTACCTACTAGATTCTAGAGTGATCATTTAGTAAACAAATCAGTCATTATTATGTAAAAATATTCTATACGGAGGATGTCCACTGGGACATTACTCCACATGTTATGTTAATTATTTAAGTTCTAGGTTAAGCATACACCAGTTGTACTTATAGTCTCACCAAGACTGATTGTACAAATATAAGAGTTAAATAAAAAAAAAAGACCCTATGTAACCTTAAATAACGAAAATTATATAAGCATTGGTATACTAAAGTTTGTGGTAAAAGATTGCAACAAATAGACCACTTGTACTTAGTGAGACACACGAACGTTACTTAGTTGGAATATTATACTCAACTGTCACATAACTGATATCATCCAAGGAGAACCATGCATTTTTTGAAAATTGACCAATACTGAACTGATTACCTGATAAACACTCCAGCGGTGCTTATAAAGCGATAAGCGCCCTAGGGATGACTATCGGCCCCATGGATGGTGTCATAATTGGAAGTAGAATTGCAAAAAACCGGTAACTTGAGTGTTTTTGCGTTATTAAGTCAATTCTAAATCATAATTCGTATACGGTTTTTGTGTAATACCAACTCTTCAAAATATAAACGCGGGCGACATACTTACAAATAATTTTTCCCATCAAAAGCGTTATTGTGCTGGTCTCGCCCTTGTTATATTACTAATAATAACACGTACATCGTACAACCACGTTTTTCAGTGACATCAACCTTCTCTTTTATTTTTAGTTTTTAGGGACTTGTAAATACTTACCTACTGGTTCAACAAACAATAAGGAAACGTTTTTTTTTTCGAATGAGGTGTATCGCAAACCAATGAATCTTTAGGTATATTTAGTGTTATAATAGGACCCTTATTCTTCGTATACCGATTTATATGAGAAACAAGCTGGAAATACATACACTAGACAAAAACCATCATAAAATAGAGAGAAAATCGTTATTAATGGGGAGGAAATAATTGAAACTATACATTAACTAAAAAATACATTACATAGCCTAAAACCAAATTTTCAAATTCTAAACAACATTAGACCACTCAAAAAGCATTAAAGAAGACAGTTAAAGGTTGATTAAATAACAAATAAAACAAAAGTGGGCGTTGTGTCCAAGGTGGACGATATGACCAAATGCAACGGAGGACGTTGTGACCAGAGTGGGCGTTATGGCAGTGGACGTTGTGTCCAAGGTGGACGTTGTGACCAAATTTGAAAGTAGACGTTGTGACCAGAGTGGGCGTTATGGCGGTGGACGTTGTGACCAGGGTGGACGTTACGACCAACGCCGTAAAATGTTATTCTCAACAGGCGTCGGTGGACGTTGTGACCAGAGTGGGCGTTGTGGTGGTGGACGTTGTGTCCAAGGTGGACGTTGTGACCAAACGCGACGGTGGACGTTGTGACCAGAATGGGCGTTATGGTGGTGGACGTTGTGATCAGGGTGGACGTTATGGCCAAAAATAGCGGTGGACGTTGTGTCCAACATGGCGGCCATACTAGGTGGTGGACGTTGTGTCCAGGCCCCGTGCTATAATCATGAAAACAGCTCGACGAGTGCAACTGGATCTACAACCCGGTTCCTGATAGTCTCGGTAAGGAACAGCGCAGGCAGTGGCATTGTCTGACTACAATAACACGTGAAATGGTTGCTGGACCAAAATTCCTTTATGGAACAAGTGTCCTGGACGTTGAGCAAAGGCGTAATTCCAATCAAGTATCTCCAAAAATCGTGCGGAACTCTCACACCATCCTCCGACATCACGAATCGGCTTAGGGCTGCGAAATTCACCGCATAAGCTTCCGTCATAAAAAAAAGTTTGATTCTACCCCTTTATAAAGCCTCAGAACTATAAATTACTATCCACGCAGTACATGACTTCAGGTCAGGTGACAATGAAATGACTTCAAATTAATTCGTTGATACAGATAGCAGAGCTACCCACACCAGGTTCGCTCTATATTTTTACATGGAAATCTGGGCCCCTTAAGCTCTTAAAGTGCCAAGATGACCGCCAAACTCTTCACACTCAACCGGCAAGCACCCTACCTAAACCAGAAGTTTAGGAATTTTAGGAACACACGACATAAAAATAGTTGCAGACCTATCAGACGAAGTATTCCTTATTAATGCTATAAAATGTCTCTCTCCTACGTCATGTATGAATCACTTGCTGGTGCCTTAAAAATAACATTTATTGTAGTTCTATAGCAATTTATTAAGGTAACAGTTCAAGTTTGGTGTTGAGATGTTATTGTTAATGTGAACTAAACAGGGAATTAAGCTGATAAGTCGATAAAAATTAAAAACAAAAAATATTGCTGACCCCTTTTTTTGTTGTTTTGCCTTCTCCTTCTTTTTATGTTTTCTCCAATATCTGTTAAACAAAATGATAATATTACAATTTTTTTCTAGACATTTAGAGAACATGATTTGATTTATGGTAATAAATAAAACAAATATATTACAAGTTTATCGATTAAGATCTAACTATACATTCTTTAATATATATTGCTGAATTTTTAAACATAAAATTTAAACATTCCTCCTTGTGTACAAAACTTCCCCAGATAAAGGATTATGATTTGCAGAAGTGAACTTTGCTTTGCTATTCAAGTAATACAAATTAAGGTCCAAAGTGCATACTAAATACTGCATATTGCATGAACCAAGTCCATTCGTGTTTTCATTAGTATGCTGAATCTACACCAAAAACTTTTTCACCGTAAGTTAGTTAGGTCGGTCCGGCGGCAACTAGCAAGTGACCTACCCGGGCTTTTGCAAATCCCGAATAATTTTGTGGAGTTTGTACTCACGTAAGTGAATAATCAAAGCGAGCCCGACCTGAAACTGAACGCGAACAAAGGACGAAACGTGGCGCGGGAAGACACAATTTGCAGCAGAGGTCCCTGTATGGGATTTAATTAAATAACGTATATGCAAGTTGCACTTAAAGTGCAGCTCATAATGAAGTTAATTAGTGGTGTTATCCTATGAACTCGGTAACGCAGAGTTATGTAACAAGCCACTATTTTATGTTTGCCATGGTGTAGCCGTACCTAACGCTTTAATACAGAGCTGAACTTAATAATGGGAGGTGGTGATTATATTGTGCAAAAATTTATTTTGTTTTTCCATCGAAGTAATTTGTGGCTGTAAGCTTAATGTAGCTTGACAAAGAATGTCGCGATAAATTATAATGCCACATAAAACCTACTTATCAAACCATCCTTATAACATACTTAGTAGAATAGTTTGAGTTAAAAAAACATGTGTTATTAAGTTCCACTTACTTGTAAAGCTGAACTTAAGTTTTTCCCTGGTGGATAAGATGCCTCTTGATTCACTTGTACCATACATAACTATTAAGGCTCTGTAACTGAGCTTTACTGGCATGCGATATAAGTGAAATGGCATTATCGAAATGTTGGTCATATTTCTTGGTCGCCTATTGTTTTAATCATCGCAGAGAGTAATTGCATCTTTGTAAATTGTTTGTGGCTTTAATGAATTTAGTGCAGAATAAATAACCGAGGGTTCACGAATGAATGACGAGGATAACATAAACATAATATACAATTTAAAATTTCGGCATTAATGATGTAATAAACAACGACTAAAAACGACAGAAATGCAGTAAGGAGCATACAAAAAGATATAAACATTATTGATTCTCTCAATTTGTTACGGTGTGAAGGAGTACCTATCTAAAAAGTTCAGAAGCGGATACAGACATTTATGGTGGAAAAATTTCTAGTACGGTAGCGACTCTACGCTTCACTGATGAAGCAGCATAAGAAGAAAGAAATACAGCATGTTAGAAGAAAGGACAGTTCTGTCATGTTTTTGGGCTTTCGAACTTGCTGTAGTCGAGCTATCCTGTCGTTTTCGCTTTATTTTTGCGACAGCTACTCCATCCCACTATCACCGCTGTTGAACGCATTTTCTCTCTTGACTTGTATATCTACCACTATAGTTGACCTTAAATTGCGACGAACTTGAGAATCAAGTTCGCCTTCAACCTACATTTTAGGCTCGTTTTTGTTATGTATTGTTTCTTTAGGGCGTCTTCCACGCAGTTATAAGCCCATTTGAAGCCATTCAAACAGTTGTCGAGTGCGTATGTAATTTATGTTTCCTTGTATTGTATCGGCAATGTGACGTCACCGGCCTTAGAATAAACGCGGATTAAGTGTTTTGAATCAAATTGCCCAAGAAATTCCAGTAATTTGGGCTGTTTATTATTTTAACGAGTGATGCATTGATTGTAAAACTGAAACTAGACAATGGGAGTCACTATAAGAATTCAGATAAATTTCGATCTGCAACCGGCCAGTTCTCCCGAAGCCAAGAAACGAAAAACAATAGTAAATGAAATAATAAAATACAAATACTTCTGGCGCCTGTTAGCAATGAAGTAAAATTGATGGTTAAATGTTTATTTTTTTGAATATCAGCTGGAAAAGGAAAAGGCCCAATGAATAAGAATGCACTGGAGAAAACCTGCACGAAAAAGACTTGGTCTATAACTGAGAGGAAGTAAGTAGTTAGTTACTGTATGATTATGTACATTATTTATGTATTTTAAATGTACATAACTTGTTTTATTGCAGTATTTTTATTATTTATCTGACAGTTTATATATCCCATTATTATACCGTCTTCGTTCTTTATTCATGATATAGGTAGATGATATAACATCCAACATTTTCCTGTGCATGCATATTTAAGAGTTTAGCAACCTTATTGTATTAGGTCAGTTTAAAAACTGAAACTGTTACTACTATCGTGCAGACCGCCATTTGCAATCGGTTGCTGGCTAGTCACTAGGGCATCAAAACTGGCTAAATCTGATTTACTGCGGCTCTAGAATTTATAGCTGTGACCGGCGCGAAATATATTTAGAGGTGTGTACGAGAAGCTTTTTAGAGAAATTAGTACACAAGGTAGGTAGGTTATACCTTTAATCTAAGTTCACAATTGCCCGTTACAGAGGGCACAACTTCCTGATGAGATTCCAGCATTTTAAATCCAGCAGACACATCAGGTGGCGCCCATAAAGTACAAGTACAATTTGGGTGGACTATCGCAAGCGAGCATATTATTAATTCTACGACCCACCGCTTCTCATTTAGCTAATTCGAGCACTTTTTACAAAGAATTCAGGTTTTTGACAGAAACTCTTACTTGTATGATACATTGTAACGGCCTAGGTCGTGCCACCTTGACATTCAATAATTACCTTCGTATTTAACCATTATTCTGGTAGGAATAGAACTAAACTGTTTTTCTTATATTGTATTAATTAGAATAAAGGTTATTATGCATTTAAAACCTACGAGCCTCGCGCGTGCGTTTGTGCTCGCAAACCAGCTGATTTAGTCGGTTATTAATAAAACAAAGCAAGTTATGCGCGGGCTTAAAGGCACGGGGAGGCAGTCAGGCAACTACAGGAAACGAACAGCTTGGTTGAGTAGAAAGATTCAGGAAGAAATAAAAGAAAAGAAGAAATTATGGAAAAATAACTAAGAATCCAAGACGAAACAGATTACCAAAGTTATAAAATTCAAAGGACCATAGTAAAGGAAAAAATAGGAAAAGCAAAGCAAAAATCATGGGAGGATTTTGGGAAACAAATTGAAAACAATACAAAGGAGAATCAAAAGATGATAAAAACACAAACCAGAATACGTACTACAACAAATACAATCAAAAGAGGCAGAAATACTAACAGGCGAGAACCAAATATTAGCAAAGGGAAAGAATACTTTGAAGTGCTACTGAACACAGGGAAGGAACAAGAAGGAAGAGAGAAGGAAAGAAGGGTATTTACTGAAAGCAACGAAATAGTAGAATACGAAATAACGAATAAAATGAAAAGAGAGGAAATATAAGAAACCTTAAGACGTATAAAGACCGCTAAAGCGGCAGGAACAGATGATGTAGCACCTGAGATGATAAAGTATGTAGGTGAAAAGGGAGAGGAAGTTAAAAACCAATGTTGGAAGAAGAAGAGAATCCCGGATGAACGGAAAACAGGCGTAATACTGCCGATTCGCAAAAAGGGAGGTAATAAGGATGGCGGAAACTATAGAGATCACATTACGTTGTACAACTTAAGATTTATGAAAGAATCCTCGAAAACAGATTGAGAGAGAGGGTAGAAGAGAGGCTAGAGAACATACAAAGTGGATTTCAACCAAAGCGCACCATACAAGACCGTATTTTTACGGTACAGCAAGTTATAGAAAAGAAATTAATAAAAGACAAAGATATATACGTGGGTTGCATAAATATGAAGAAAGCTTTCGATACAATAAGCAGAAAGAAAATATGAAAAAGCCTAGAAAAGAAGAATGTAGGTAAACAGCTAATACAAACCATAGAAGAGCTTAACGTGAACTTGAGCATAGATACAACCAAATGCATGGTCATAAGTAACCAAGAAATAAAAACGAGGGTAGTAATAGAAGGAAAGAATATAGAACCAGTTAACAGATACAAATATCTAGAATCTACAATAAACAGTAAAGGAAACATAGACGATGAGCTAAACGAAGGAATCCAGGCACCTAACAGAGTCTATTACGCTCTTCAAAAGAAATTCCTGGGACATACACAAATATTTAGGAAAACAAAAACAGTGGTCTATAAGGCAATCTATCTACCAGTACTTCTACACGGGAGGGGTGGGGGTGAATTGGGTTCTAACAGGAAAACAAGAGCGGAGACTACAGGCAATAGAAATGAAATACTATAGGAGGGTACTAGGAGTGAGAGGAAATGAAGACATAAGAAATGAATTAGCAGTAAAAGCAACAAAACAAGTACTGGAAGAAAAGAAACTACGATGGTTTGGGCATTACTAAGGATGAAGGAAGGAAGACAAGTAAAGAAAATCTTGGAAGCGAAGTCGACAGGGAAGAACAAGAGTGGGAGACCGAAGCAGAAATGGAACAACGACGAAGTTTACAACCTCTACACCTTAGGGTGCAAGAGGACAGAACTATGTACCTATGTATGTAGGTATGTATCAGTGCTGCAGGTTACCAAGAATGTTTGCAATGATGACTGTATATCAATGGCGTATGATAAATTGTTTACTGTTAGACGCCTTTTTAAATTTTGATAGCTTCAGCAACTGCTAATATATAAAGCAAGAGCGTAGATCTTCGCTCATGTCTGAATATCGTGGCATTAAGATATTTAGAACAATCTTTCACGTGTGCCGACACCATTTCAAAATTCTAATTGTGTTTGCTCCATCTGTTTTTTGTATGCAATGTATATATTGACCCTATATTTGGAAATGCGATTAGTAATATTGGCACATAATAAAGGATGGATGATTGATCATACTAGCCAACCCCGAATACATCAAAAAAGATTAAATTAGTGAAATATTCCGTCCAGTTTCATTATGACCATTTTTCTCCGGTAATTGCACTGCACTATTCCTTAATTTCACTTGAAATGCACTGTGGCATGCATTAATTAATACTTGTATAATTTGTTGACTAGTTATGAAAACAAAGATGAATGCAGATACACCGGATAGAATTTTGTAAAAAATGAGAAAATTTTATAAGGAGTAGAACATCAGATACACCTTCTTTAATCAAACTATGGAGTAAGGCTTGCTGCATCGATGAGAATTCTCTGAGAGTTATTATCCTATCGAAAGTAACATTTTATTGCATATAGTTTTTACACGAATTTCAAGGTCGTCGCTGCTGTTCACGCGTATCGATTGAAATACTCGAAGTAATGCATTATAGAGTTGCCTGGCGATAGATACAATTTCAACAATGTATAAAAAACTAACACGATCGGTCTTTGTTGTCTATGACTTCATTCGCATTTTTTCTTCGATCTGCTTCTCCATTATTGCTTCGTTCTTCCACTCTCTGACATTCAACTTTTTTAATCGCCTTCTCGATAAGAAGCTATCTTCTTCTGTATCTTCCTTTAATTATCGCTCACTCTGTTTTTTAATAATAGCTATTTTTTAATTTTCGCACTGTTTGTTTGAAAATTTCCACCGCCATTGCTTTGGCAAACATAGAGGAGAAGTATCTCTGTCAACAAGGGAACCAATTGGCAGTCT
Source organism: Agriotes lineatus (assembly GCA_940337035.1). NCBI lineage: Eukaryota > Metazoa > Arthropoda > Insecta > Coleoptera > Elateridae > Agriotes > Agriotes lineatus. The sequence continues at coordinate 28,120 of CALNHX010008285.1, read as the reverse complement.
AGTAATTAACTTCAAGCGGAGAGGTTGTTCGTCATTGATTACCATTGTTCCGTGATTATAGCTGTTTGGGAAAGCTTTACGGTGCCGATTTAGGCAAACTACGACGATTGTCGGATATATCCAGCTCTCCAAAAAGCAGCCTGTGTATCTGAAATTCCTGATCGCATCTCGTTTTTCAGTTTTTTTGGAATTTTATATCAACCTACGGTCGGATGCATTAAAAGGCACCCATATCGTCCCGCTAGGCCCTGTATATAATCCGTGCCACTGACGCATCAGTCGATCGTTTCGCAACGATTTTGCATCTCGACGAAGTTCTAGAGAAGCTTCTATTATATCGCTTGCGAAACTACGTAAATTTCTCCCGCCGAGAACCGTGTACTTGTCCTTGTTCATCAGTGGCGTCTAACCCATTAGATGGCATACCAAAATAACAGAAATTATCCCCGTATCTTCCAAGGTACAGTTATTTCCCCCACTGAATAACCGGACTTCGTTAAGGGATTGTCGGTAACACCCTCCAATCTGACTATATGGCTTCAGAATTTATTCTGTTTTGTTTTATCGCAATCACTTCTCCGGGTCATCATCCACTTCCAATATCAACCTCTATTTTCTACGAATCTTGTTTTATTACACCATATAACTTTTGTAGTATTTCTTAGTATTAAAAAGGTTGCCTCTTCGATGTATTTCGAGGTATTTCGCCGTCTATTTCTGCGAGTGAGCTAAAACTCAAATTTTCGTCCATTTCACTGTCAAAATGCACTCTACTATATTTTCTGCTCATTCAAAATAAAATACTCCTAATACTCTTCCCATCTGTTACTTTGTTTTCGCTAGACTGAGGTACATTTATATTTTTTCGATTATGTGTAATTCTGTTTTCTTTGCCTATAAAAATGTTGTATTTAAAAACTGCTGTGTTTAAAAGAACTTCAGTTCAACTTCGTGGCACCAATGTATGTATAGACTCCTAATATTACTACACGAAAGTATTGTCGTGAGCATTATATGACAATGCATATACAGACCGCCATGTATGTTACACCCTCTGCAAATAATTTCTGTTGTAAGAAATGTAGGGATTGTTCTTCGAGCCCATTAAAATCTTTGGGGTAAGATTTCTCTAAGCGATCGACTTCCATTTGTTGAATCCTAGACCTCTTAACAGTAGACCAAAGGTTTCTTTCTGTATGTACTCATTTAGAATCCAACATGGCTGGTCGGCGTTTTCCTGAAGGTCCGGCTGATTACTATTATTTACAAATCAGGAATACAGTCATTGTTTTAACGTGCGTCGCTTTTTTCGCCGACGAGGTATATTCAAATTATTGTGTTGCATATATATTTCTGTTCGTTGAATAAACGACTACTTAATACTGAAAATATACTGGTATTTGTTTCTTGTGACTGTTTACTTCGCAGCTAATTTACATATATAGCATATGGCGCTTTTACGCACATTGTCGTTATCGTACAATAAACGATTTATTACTAGTATATTTCAAAGTACTTCTGTTGTCACGCTTGACTAAAAATACTTGTAACAGGAACCTTTTATACTCGCTTTTACTTCATAGCTTTGTGCTATAGGTGGTAGCACTAACAAAACAAACTAAGCATTCATAAAATAGCTGGGAGCCATCACGAATATTGTCACCATATGTTAGTGGAATTTGTACACACAACGTTGCCTTATGGTGTTGTCATAATTCAGCAATTAACCCACTGCACATTCCAGATGCTTATGGCAGGTAAAGCACATTCGAGGGCTTTATTTACGTGACAAAGTGTTAAACTAGTAATTACAAATATAATTTCTTGAACCTTAACGTGACACATTTTGAAGTCTGCAGAATAATTAAGTGTCGTTGCATGCCTGAGAATAATTATTTTTTAATCTAGATTTGTGGTTTTCGCGACTGGTAGCCCTGTAAGCTTCTTAATTTACAGCCCATTACCGTGCTCAGCGCCTGCTTTCGTAATTTTGAGATTATTCACGTTTATCGCCATTGGTTCTGACATTTCGTCAATTTCTTTCGCCCAACTCGTTAAACAAATTTTTAATTAGCCAAAGCGAAATGTTCTCGCTCTTAATTTCGAACTCCATTTCGTTTAAGCACGAAGGAAAAAGCCAGAAATGCTACCTATTAGAGATGCTATCCCTGGCGTTATTAACTCGATAAACGGGGAATTTTACAAACCGCAAAGATTAATGATTGAAGCTAGAGCCACTAAATACGGCTACTAATAATAAAACCTAAATCCAACAGAATTCGTTTAGGGAGATACATTACGGCGGTTATAAAAATGCAGCTCTAGAAATTGGGTTAAAGCCAACCACAAAATTCGCGATATCAATCTTCATGATGACACCGCGATATTCCTCTGTGACAAATTCTGTTTATGGACGTTAACCACACCTACTCCAGCTATCGCTATATAGGTTTGTAACCTTGACAGTAGCAACTAATTTTATAGTTTTTATAATTAAAATGTGTGCTGATGTTAAAGCTTTAAAAATAGTAATGTATTCAGACTTATTTATAATAATCTTTTACGCTTTAAGCCTATCGACTTTAAATGCGATAAAATTATAATAATGAAATAAAAATATCTAAGGGCTTTTAGCTTCTGTGTCGGTAATGGAAATATTCTGAATTAAAGTTTCTCAGAACAATAAAAATTAAGGACCTTGTTCTCATAGTACCTATATTACCTATAAATGACACTCATTTTCATACCTTTATTTGATCAATAGTTATTACATAACAAAAAAGTCTGTAAAGGGCTTTACCCGGAACTTCCCTCGTAAGTGGACATTGTGACAATAAATAATTTAAAAAATCAAATGAAGCTATGGGTAAGAAGATCTTCACGTTTCTAATTATTTACATAAATTTTCAATTAAAAAAACATTACCGCTGGTCGAATTCGAATGACAGGCGGATGCGTATGCGATGGCTATTCGTATTTGCGCTACAAAGCACTTCTTGAGTACGTGCGTCCTGGCTGCTTTAAATATAACCTTTTCTCGTCATGCCTTTATTTGTCAAAATATGATATTTCTGGAAGAAACATTTTTCGTCAAGAGTAAAGTCTGAACTATGTGCAAATTGTTACCTACTTGTATATTAGTTAATGCAAAAATAAAAATATTACCGTTGATGCAACTCGAATTCCGCGCTTGCAAACGAGCCTGGCCATTTGATTTATTTGTTTGACGGTAGTTTACAAATAAAGCATGCGTTCACTAAAACAGCCACTGCGACCTCTCGAATTCCTGCGTTGCAGCTATATTTAACGTAAAGGATTAATTCTTTGTTCCTTTTTGTATCGTACAACATTTACCTGTATCGGTTGGGTCTAATTTTTGGCAAGAATAAAGCCTGCGCTATGTACAAATCTTTACTTGTATTTATTGCTAAGTTAAATGAAAAATAAACAAAATTTAATTTTTTTATGGTGCTCACCCTGTATATATTTGTCTGACATTTTCTCGATTTCCCGTCTTGCTTCAATAAATAGTTGTTGAGTTATACCACCAACAGACAGACAGATAGACAGACAGACAGATAGACGGACAGGCAGACAGACAGGCAGAATTGAGAAAACCTGTATTTCGTCATCTAGGGACCCTGAAACTTGAAGATCTGGAGAAATCGCAGGCGATTCTTTCGCGATTACAATACTCCCTTCGTCTTTTAGACGAGGGAAGTAATAATATACAGAAATAAATTCGAAAACATATGAACTGCAAAAAAGTTAAACATAACAATAACTATACACTGGAACAAATCGTCAGAAACCATTAACCCTTACTCGCTCTTTGAGCAGGCATCAAGTTCTCTCTTAAATTATACTTAAACGTGCTTAATGAGCATATATTATTTCTAACACTGCTAGGTATTTAAGTCCTTATAAGTATTTAAATATTTGTGAAATACTAAATTTGTCGTACTAGCCTGCTTTTTTAGAGATATAAAATGAATCTACCTGACGTGTACAGTACGCATGCGTGACGCCATGTTTATATATGAAGATCATTGCGGTATATTGTTAAAGGGGGAAAATGTGCTCCAATCAACTCTATGGCAAGGGGTTGTTCGTAGTCTGAAAAAAGGTTCTCTTGCAACAATCAAAACAAACTATACCTGGGCAGATGCGGGGATTAATCCGTATTATTTTTATGATCGCCACTTGAAGTCTGCTGAGAATGAAAAATTCCACAGTCTGCAACGGAAGCACGTACTCGGCTCCAAGATATGACTTGCGTCCGGATTTCTGGAAAGCTTAATTTCAAGTATACGGGAAACTACCCGCTATTTTTCTCTATTCAGATAACATTCATAAACATCAGTTTGTCACCGGTCACAGCTGCAAGGCGAGACCGCAACAAACAAAACTTAGCTGGGTGCAATAATTAAGGGCGATAGAATAAAGAACTAAATATCGACAGTTTATAGATTGACTACTAGCAATCGCACACTGGAAACGAGAAGTTCTTCCAGGATTGCGTTGGGACAGAGCGTCGGTATACACAGCGTTGGTGGAACAATTCGAACTTCCTAAAGTATGCCAACAGCGATCGCAATGAAATTCCATAGCAACACAACGAGGCGGAAACGGAATTTCAGCTTGGTAGGATATCGGTGGATAATTTGTATGCGACGTAGTCAAAGTTGCCTTCAAGATATGTCGATGCTTCCAGGCAGCTACATTTGCGTAACGGTCAAGCTCAAAATCACCCACAACCTCTGTGCTTGATGGTAGCTGATTAACCACTGATCTACTACCCCGAACTTGAACCCGCACGAGTTTTCAAACTTATTTTTCGCGTAGATAAAGTGCAGCGGCGGCATTAATTTTTAACCTGATCTATCAATATTTTATGACCACAACATACATTCAACTTAATACTTAAATTTATTACACAGATACAGAGTATCGGAAGTCTACTCCAAGATAAAGTTTTCATAGGAAATTTCGATAACCATAGAAAATACGGCAAAATGGACCCCCCCCCCCCATCCTGGATCTCTTTTTTAATAGTGCAAATCAGAATCGGCTATCATCTTTTGTTTTGAGTTGTAAGCGAAAGTTCGATTTTTCTACCCTTTGCCTTGTGGCTATATCTTCCTTATTTATGGAAATAGAGAAAAGTAATTTCTGCATTCTTCAGAAACTTTTTTTTATGAGGATGCTGTGGCGTAATCAGTTTTGAATTGAAGGTTTTTAATGTCGAGTAATGATTTTCCCTATTGTTAGCTAATTTAATTCATTGGTTATTCTTTCAGAAAATTACACTCGGGTGCAATTTCCAACCGCCATGCCAGTTCAGTCGAAGAAGCCGTACAGGTTTTTAGCAGAATAGTCGGTAGAACGAAGTAAGAGATATAAATGCCCAGTGCGGCAACGAATTTTTTTTGTATTACATAGGCCAAGTGCACCTAGGTGTTCAACGAGAATTTATAAACTCAAAATGCACAAACACGATTCTTGAAAGGGGAGCTTCAAATACGATAGGCAGCCGTAACTAAATTAAACCCCATAGTTGACATAATCACAGTATAATTGACAAAAATTCAGGATCACAGTACGTATAAATGTCACAAATTATAGGTCCACCATCAGAATCGTAGGTAGCCACAATATTACTTGCTACAACTAATTATATCTGGCAAATTTAGCAGTAATAGCATGAGGTACCTCAGACAAAAATTAAAATTAATACTCACAATTTGTAATACATCAATAAAGTAATAGCCAACGGCGTGGAAGTCAAGCTTTCCTCATATCGAAATTCGGGGACTAGAAAATCCACTTCAAGGTGTAGGCTTATATGAATACCATCGAAACTAACGACATTCCAAAATTAATCCTCCGAAATTCTAACTGCTACCGCGGCATCTAGTCGTTTCGCCAGCGAGGTTGGAAAGAAAGCGTCTCGAAACAAATGTCAGTTCTTAGAACTTATCTACACGAGACCAAAAAGAGAGGCGTGACGTAGCGCGGGAATTACAAACGGCGTACTCACAGACATCCTCACGAGGAGATGCGTAACAATGCGAAATGAATACTACTGAACGCGAAATTGGAAGGCGGCGCAAATGAATCGTAACACCATTCCGGTGATGTATATCTACTCGGGCTGATTTACTCGTTTTCAGATTGTTATAGCAAAAACTCACTCTCAAAACGCCGTAAGTCATAATTGGTGTAATGACAACCATATAATTGATCTTGTTGTGATTGACTTTCAGACCATATTTGCTACGTTCATCCGTTATGTTGTCAATAAGATATTGTAGTTGTTCTGGGTCGCTGGCTATCAGTACCGTGTCGTCGGCATATCTAAGGTTATTTAAGTGAACTCCATTGATCTTTATACTACATGGACAATCATTTAGTGCTTTTTGGAATATGGCTTCTGAATAGAGATTGGAAAGCAGTGGAGATAGGATACATCTTTGTCCCACACCAGGATTGATTTCAACATTATCTGAGAAATTCTTTGACATTAGCTGTTTGTTGTCAGTGTTTTTCATCAATACCAATATTTTGTAAAATTTCTATGATTCTGTGGTGTTTTACTTTATCAAACGATTTTTCAAAATCTATAAAGCACAAATACACATTTCTGTTAACATCACTACTGTGTTGCACTAAAGCTTCTATGCCAAATAGAACTTTTTGAGTTACTAGGTTGTGTGGAAACCAAATTGGGATTCGCTTATATTTTCTTCGATTTTTACAGATTTAACAGTTTTTGAATCTTTTATTTTAATGAAATGGTAGATTTGGTTCCTGGATGTGTTATTAGTTAAGTCAGCCGAAGATGTTAACGTGTATAAACGTCTTTCAGGTAACTTATAGAAGTTATTCATTACACAAAATTGATTTTCTTTGAAAAATTCAATAAATCGATGTATTTTATTTCTTGTGCCTAGACTAAAGTCACTAATTATGTTATCCTCTTTTTTCTTGCCAACCTTTGCATAGGCAATACAATTATATCTCTTTTAAGTTTTTCAGTATCACTTCTGATGTCCTCATACAATTAATTCAGTTACTCTTCTGTACTCCTAGCGGTTGGTGCGTATACTTGAATTAGGTATATTGATTTTAAAAGTTATGGAGTTTAGCTGAATTATAATGACTATTCGATTCATATACTACAGATTTGGTGCACTTATCTATCTCTTTCGCTACAATTATCCCTACTCTATTCCTATGGTAGCTGCTTTCTTCGCGCGAGTAGTACACAGTATGATTATCATACCTCTATAATAATCCAGAACATTTCCAAGGTCCCAACATTTCCACTCACAGTCTATGTGCAGTAGACACAGTGGGCGGGTTTTTGATATTGGCGGTTGCACAGCAGCGTTTCCAGACCTGGTATAATTCTATGAATCTGGTACATTTTGAAACCGTTTGTACAAAATTGCATTTTTAATATTTCTGGTTCATTTTCATCCTCATTTATTACACGAAACTCTCAAAAATAAATTAGCAGGTCAGCCAGTCAAAGCGGAATTGGTAGACAAAATCCGGCGTCAATCTTATTTATTTCGTACAGTATCCTCATTTAATACCAAATCTCAAGGAAGGGGAAACTGCAAGTGACGCAAGAGAATTATGCAATTTGTCAGAGAAGGTAAAAAAGAAATTAAAAGAATTAGAATTTTCCAACTTCTGGTTCGAATTAAATACTTTTAAAAACTCAGCTAATGAAAAGACATTTGGTAACTACGTGAATTCGCCTTTAATATTTTGCCATTGCCACACACCAGCGCTTCTGCTGAAAGAATTTTCTTGGTATTAAATTTAATAAAAACAAAAATTAGAAATCGTCTATTGCCCGAAACGTGCAACTCTTTATTAATGGCTAAATATAATCTCAAGCTGGTATGACACGATACTAATTTTTTGCGAAAAGAATACATTTTCGCAGAAGTTTATTATCGTGTCATACCAGCTTTATAAATAAACATTAATACTACAAACATAGTGTTTAGTGTTATGTTTTTTCCTTTAATTATTGTAATAATCCTAAAGTTCGAGAATACTCATTTCGGGATAAATAATGGCGTCCGTTCTACCAAAAAGAATAAAAGTAATAATTACTGTTGTGTGTCGCAGTGTAAAAATTATTACACGGACAATGTTCCTATGCACGGTTTTCCGCGCAATAATAAAAATTTTTGCAAAACATGGGAAATACGTCTAAAAATTGGGAAAGCCGTGTCGGCCCATATGAGAGTTTGCAGTAGGCATTTTGTGAAGGAAGATTTTATATTACCCGGTAAGTAGGACTTGTCAGTTTGTATTTTCACTGGCCTGAAAGAATCATAAATATGCTGCCTTAAAGATACATGTTAATTAAGCAAGTGCCACTTGATGTTAAACATCTTCAGCTTACTCCATTAATTTCATAATTTAGGGGTTTCAATATGATTGTTTACTTGTAGATTATGTCAACAAGTGCAGATACCTGAAGAAAACTGCTTCCTTCCCAAAATTTGCATGAACTTCATTAAGACAAAACGGAGCAAGTGAACACATTTGTAGATAAGTGGTTGAAGTTTGACATTGCTGATATTATAAATAATGAATATAGGGTAAAATGTTGTACAGGCATAAATAATTTGGCCCTTTTTAACGTAATTGTTGATGTGGTGTCTAAACTATCACCGTCGTCAACAAAGTTCTGCATTAGAAAGCAGGTTTTATTAACTACAATGAAAATTAAATTGGGGCTTACATTTAGATTTTTGGCAATTCTTTTTAATGTATTCAGTTTCAATATGATTGTTTACTTGTATATTATGTCAACAAGCGCAGATGCCTGAAGAAAACTGCAATTCCTTCCCAAAATTTGCCCCGTGGAAGTGTCGACAAACCGCCATCATTTAAAACGGTCCAATGCAAACAGGCGCGTTTGAATAGGCTCCAAAAGAGGAAAACGGAGCAACTCACAAATCGTGTTACTACTGTTATGGAGGAACCAGAACACACAGGCCAGTCAAGCACCAAACAACCCGAGATGGAAGCAGCTAATGCTCTGTTAGAGTTGCACAATATGCAGATTGGCAGTAATAAACTGCACGAAGACAAAGCGGTGCAAGGGAACACATTTGTAGATAAGTGGTTGAAGTTTGACATTGCCGATATTATAAATAATTAATATAGGGTAAAATGTTGTACAGGCATAAATAATTTATCCCTTTTTAACGTAATTGTTGATGTGGTGTCTAAACTATCAACTGTCGTCAACAAAGTTCTGCATTAGAAAGCAGGTTTTATTAACTACAATGAAAATTAAATTGGGGGGCTTACATTAGATTTTTGTAAAAATTGGAGGTTAGCAGGTTAGGTTTTGCATCAGTTTTGACCAAGAACACTATACGAAGGAGATGCAACTTCCTATGACGGCTGTATATAAAAGCGGTCCCTATGCCGGGGATAGCCGTCGCTGCTCTGTCGACAGCGTGTAACTACTTCGGTCATTTTCGTTCGTTTTACAAAACACTGTATCACTCTCTAACTTGAGTTTTGGGTAAGATTTTATCCAAGAAACAATTTTTGACATTTTTAAAACAAAGCACTGGACACTGTCAATTGCTATGCTGCTCAAGTGCAAGCTATGCTGCTACTCGACAAACAAACTTCGAAAATGTGAAATGTGAAAAAATGTGAAATAAAAATTAAAAGTTTTTATTTCTCCTTCCGCTAATTTGCAAAACGAGAATGGATATTCTACATCAGCAAAATGCACATTACCACACTAAGATTTTAAGAAATAAGCATTGGCATTTTAACTCTTAAGTTAAATGTACTAAATCCTTTAGCAAAAATATTTCTGTTTATTTGTTAAACTATCTTAAGAATTACTTAGAATGACTTCTTTTAAGCATGATTGACAGTAACATTTAGCTTTAACAAAGGATTTTGAAGTTGTACAAAAGACATGTATATTTCATTTTAAACAAGTTCTAAGAAAACTTAATCCTCACTTAGCTTAGACTAAAATGAGCAAGGACAGTTACCAATTCGAAAATAAAATTTGTAGATAAGTGGTTGAAGTTTGACATTGCCGATATTATAAATAATTAATATAGGGTAAAATGTTGTACAGGCATAAATAATGTATCCCTTTTTAACGTAATTGTTGATGTGGTGTCTAAACTATCAACTGTCGTCAACAAAGTTCTGCATTAGAAAGCAGGTTTTATTAACTACAATGAAAATTAAATTGGGGGGCTTACATTAGATTTTTGTAAAAATTGGAGGTTAGCAGGTTAGGTTTTGCATCAGTTTTGACCAAGAACACTATACGAAGGAGATGCAACTTCCTATGACGGCTGTATATAAAAGCGGTCCCTATGCCGGGGATAGCCGTCGCTGTTCTGTCGACAGCGTGTAACTACTTCGGTCATTTTCGTTCGTTTTCGCTGCCGTTCGACAGTTGGAAGCGAACTAAATTAACCTGTAATCGCGGTTAAAAGTCAGTTTACGGTTGTTAATTCAATGGAGTGTATTTCAAGTGTGTTATTAATTGTTAAAACATGGTCCAAATTTCCAGCTACACTCAGCAAATATTAGACATTGACAGTTCACGAGTTTTGTGAATGGATACAGGTACACCACGACCGCCTTATTTGTCAACTTTTAGCGGTCCGCTTCGAAACGGGAGTTGAGTCTCCTTAGTATAGTCTTCTTGGTTTTGACACAGACCGATGCAAAACCTAACCTGCTAACATCGAATTTGACATAGACTTACAGTGCCACCAACATATTATTCCGCTGCATAATGTCACATTTTACTGACGTTTGAAGAAAAATACATTTCTATCGTGCAAAAAACCTCATAAGCATCTCGAACGTTATGGAATTACCAATCTCAGACAATAATTGGAGTCGTCGCTTCGCTCCTCCAAACAATTGTCTTTCATCGGTAAAATGTCCTTACCGTTCTTGATATTTAATATACATCTACATAGTACACAAAACTTATATATGAAGTTTCAACCCCATACCTCTTTTCGTTTTTGAGATACTATGTTCACAGACAGACAGACACATACACACACAGACACACACACAGACAGACCAATGAAAAAAAATATTTTTTTTAGTTCAGGGGACTCTGAAACATGAAGATCGGTTGAAAACTCAATTTCGAATTTTTGGGGTGAATCCAATACTTCCTTTATTGTAAAAGGAAGTAAAAAAGAAGACACTATTCAATTCAGCAGTATCGGCTGTATCCAATATGTAGGAAAGTGGTCTGAAGGCTATCCAAAAATTTCCAATCTCTAGCGTGCTTTTAGTGCAACAAAAGTTATTATATTCGTCCTATATTTTAAATTCGGCATATGCCGCGGGCTTCAGCTAGTCATTAATATTGCACTTCTCAGAGTTGGGCCATCTCATTTCACTTATTTCTAGGATAGCTATATCTAAATATTTTCATCGTATTATGCACTTTACCAGGTTCATAAACGCTTTTAACATTCCATGTTCCTATGTTAAATTTAATTTTGATATTAGACGACCGGGAGATTTTTAGCAATCCTGCCCCTTCTAAGGAGTGCCCGTTCTCAGGGTCATTAATTGAGTTTGCAGCCATTATCATAATGACCAGGTAGTTTTTTCCGTTGCTTTTCTGATTGTTAGTTCTGCCACCTCTTACATGAGGAACAGATGCTGTTTGAAGCCACCATTCTGGTTCAGATGCTGCGGCTAGTTTTGGTCTGCCCTGAATATTTTCCTTCGGGACCCACCAAACGTGGTAAGCATTCCTATCCGCCACCTGCCGAGAAGCCCGATGGAGGATTAGCAGCCCCACACCGGATATTGCATTATATGGAATTGAAAATCAGGCCAAGATATGTGATGCAATTCGTAAAAGACCATCGATGAAATTAAATTGGGCGGGAAACATCGCACGGATAAAAAGTGATAGGTGGATAGGTGGAAAACAATACAATGGAGCCAAGACAGGTTGACAACGTACGACGGTTTGTCGATAAGGATTGGATCAGAAGAAAAAAATTGCATGGAGCAGCTTAAGAAAGCCCTACTTAGTAATAAATGTAATTTTCTCCTACGTGGGATTTCAAATGTACGCCAATGATCTCATCCCTTGAGTGGGGATGTTTTCGTGCTGGGTGCGCAGCAGATATCAGCAAAGAGAGCTGTTCGCTCTTTGTCCTGGACACCGCCTAAGTCTTACGCCATGGGTGTTAGTTAGTGCTTATTACTTTTGCTTTGATTGTGAAGGCGGAAGATTAGAAAGGGCTAAAAGTGCGCAAATAGATCGGATATGTGCCAGTTTCCAATATGTATTGAGTTTTTATGCAATATAATAGCGTGCGGAGTAATATTTTTGCCGTAAGGATCGTGCACTTATCGCCGAATATTCCCAAATTCTACATTGCCTAAACCCGCTGGGAGTGCCACTGTCGTTAGTTATGTCCCACCGGACTCCATCAATCGATTGTGGTAGAAGTTGATTCTCTTATAGCCCCAAATATAATTACGTTGACTTTGAGGTTTGCCCCAGGTATAGTTCCAGTGTTTCTGCTGAGCAGACGACCTCCTTGGGAATCAGCCTTGTTTTAAGTTATGTTTCAGGTTTATGACGCCCAGATTGCTCTTTTCGTGGGCTACCTCTGCCTAAGGTCAAGTGATTGCCTTTATGTAGAACAGACACCAGGGATCTTTGGGAACTGGGTTCTCCAAACCTCGCCTCTTTAGCTGTCAACTCGTTTTACCTGCATGCCAGTGTCTGCTATGTATACTTTCTATGGAATTAATTACCTGTTGTATGTTAATTAACTATCCTTTATAGACATAGTATTTACACAAGTGTGTTCGTACGGTACACCAGTTTTCAGCTTCCCGCTGTAAGGGGTGCATTTTTACTACCTCGACTTAATTTCGACCAGCCTAATAGGATTTATTAATCACAGAATTTATGACTGCGACGTAGTAATGGCAAGCTTCGACTGTCAACTAACTATTTTATCTATATTTTTGCATGCCCAATATATCGCTTAATTTGTTACAGCGTGTTTGCCTGTGTTCTGTACAACAATATGCAACTGCATTCATAATTGAATTAAACACAGTTGCCTAATTTTAGTGCTTTAGCACTGTTGGCAGCAGTTTAAACAGATGAATAAATAAATAAATCTGACAACCCGGAATATACTTTTTTTTATGCCCTCAAAATGCTCCGAATAAAATAAAGCCTCTTCCAGCCATGTACCTCATCTAGTCAGTACTACAGGTTTTGGTGGCAGAGGAATATCAGGTAATATTCCTCTGTATAGCTGAATTCTTAAATGCGCTTTTATAACTACCTTTTTCAATATTTATAAAATCGTTAAGTGAGGGAAACTGATTTCTAATTTCCTCTGCAACACTATTTACTCCATGTGCCAAACATGTATTATGGATTAAATTTGGATAAAAAAATGCGTAAATTTTGAGCTGTTTTGACCATATAAGGTGCTGCGTCGGAAAGCATTAGAATAACTTTCTCAAATGGAATAGCTTCCCGTAAAAATAGATTACTTAACCCTTCTTGAATAAATCTTGAAATTGTTACATTATTTGTTTTATCTATTTGTTTACAACTGATTAAAATTATTTGTTGGAACTGTTTTCGCCTAGCACACCTGCCATTAAATTTGCTATATATCCACCCCAAACATCAGTGGTTTCATCAACAACAAAAAATATATAGCGATTTTTTATAATTTTCTGAATATTGCTCATGGTTTCGACATAGCAGTCCTCGACGTACTTTTTGCTTAGGGTGGATTAGTCAGGCACAATTTTCTTCCAGTATTTTTCCAAAAACCCCTTAAAAGTTGGATTACTCAATTTATTTAAGGGGATGTTGGACGACACCACAGCTTTACATAAAGCCAACTTAAACTGCCCTTCTTCTGTTTTAGTTTTTTTACCGAATGGATATTTTGTACATTCCAGAAGATTTCGTTTTTTCGTAGTTTCTCTTGTGTAGTGGGGTGCTACAGTGTTGTTCAATCAAATACTTCCTTCCGCATGATATCTGCATTTAAACAAATATAACTTTAAATCGTGTTACTATTTATTTTGGTAATTGTAACTACGACAGACGATAGTTACCAATTAACTATTTCAATAAAAGCAATACGAGAAAACCGGATAAGATTAAACTTAAAATCGAAAATCACAGCACAAAAAAGTGAACGATGGTAATATTTAAAAGTGAATAAAACTGAATACTAATGCATGAAAAATTAAATTATATTCTTTATGAATTACCAAAAAAAATGTAAATGAAAAGTAAATACTTACTGGTTTTCCACAAGGTTTACAAAACACTATCACTCTCTAACGTGAGTTTTGGGTAAGATTTTATCCAAGAAACGATTTTTGACATTTTTAAAACAAAGCACTGGACACTGTAAACTGATATGCTGCTCAAGTGCAAGCTATGCTGCTACTCGACAAACAAACTTCGAAAATGTGAAATAAAACTTAAAAGTTTTTATTTCTCCTTCCTTCTGCTAATTTGCAAAACGAGAATGGATATTCTAAATCAGCAAAGTGCACATTACCACATTAGAATTTTAAGAAATAAGCATTGGCATTTTAAACCTCTTAAGTTAAATGTACTAAATCCTGTAGCCAAATAATATTTCTGTTTATTTGTTAAACTATCTTAATAATTACTTAGAATGACTTCTTTTAAGCATGATTGACAGTAACATTTAGCTTTAACAAAGGATTTTGAAGTTGTACAAAATACATGTGCAAGGACAGTTACCAATTCGAAAATAGAATGAATAAGTTCCACGCAATTTTCCAAATATAGTTCAAATTAAATTGAAAAAAAATCAAATAAGAAAAATAAAAAAAACTGCAGAATATGCAAGTTTGATAAAAAAAATGTAAGACACGGGCAATATATGCAAACTATGCAAATTGAAGAATTGGTTTTAATCAGTGTGAAATACCCCAATTCGTTCATACTTAAAAATTCAGTTGAGTACACTAAATAATAAACTATATGCATTTTGCATATATTTACAGCTTTAGTTGTAAGTATGGTGCTGGTGTTACGACTGTGGCTGTATAATTACCATCCTATTGCCATTGCTTTTGCTTCTTTATAAATACAGTATCAAATAAGTACCTTTGTTTCTATGTTATGGGCTACAGAGCATGTAACGATAAGGCTTTCCATATTGTGCCAGTTGTGAAGAACTCCTCTACAGATCCCAAGTCTTCTGATCGCTTCGTCAAGTACAAATTCGTCTTTTTAACCCTTTTTGAAAACATTCACCGTGATTTCCGTATCAAATATAGCACACATTTTGTGGAAGCCTAGTTGCAAGTATAGATGACATTGTGTAAAATTGACATTTTAGCTAGTTATTTTGTAAGTTTTAGAAACTAGTGCATTTTAAAACTGTTGATCGTTTATCTGAGGACTCCTTGCTGTTTAAAAGGGAAAACTAAGTTTCCTTAATTTACTGTTATTTTCATTGTATACAAAACTTATTAAGTCATAAATCAGGTTTCTCACAAGCAAATGTTGTCTTAAAGTGAGCTACTGAATTTTGTTTACATTTATGGCGCTACAAATATTTCCTTTACATCTGCAGCGAACGCCATAACTCACATTTTCCATCTACTGGCCCTGGCTATATCAACAGTACAATCACAGTAGGCTAAACAGCCCCCAGTCGTTTGCAGAATGACGGTAAAGAAACAGGCTTTCATTGTAGATTGTAGAAGATAAAATAATCAAATTACACAAGTTCTCAGGGGAGACAATGCCGGCTTGTAATGTATTATTTGTTTTAATTAAAACTACCCCGGGTGTGCGATACGACACGTCTTCGCAGTCTGCAAAATTGAATGTTCCTAAATTAACACATCGAAAGAAAGCGTGTGCAAGGAAAATTAATTTAGTTTTTGCGCATCGCTGCTTTACTAATTTTACTGCTCTCCAAAATTTCAGGAGCAGCATTATACGGCATTAGTATGTGTTACTTGTATGTTCGACGTTATCAGGAATTGGAAATAAGGTAAACACACCACGCGACGTTGCTACCTAATATAACTCTCATTTACGTAGCTTTGATGAAATTTGATTCGATTGATATTTTATTTCATAATGAGCTCAGGCTTTGTTGGCAGTCACGCAGTTCTGTCTATTTATATATTCAGAACCCCGGCAGCACTGATTTTTGTCGCAGGTTGTGTAGGAGAGCGATTGAAGCCATGCGATGATAAATCCGAATAACGCCGTGGTTTGACATTTCGACCTTTTGCTTGAGCGAGCTCCCAAAAGGTATCGGTGAAAGTGTATAAGGAAAAGGTCAGAGCACGATTGGTTTGCGGGATGTATGACAGAAATTAGTCATCACCATGGCTTGATCGTCGAGTCGGAGGCGTTGCATGTGAAGGAACGATTAAATATTACCGAGCCGTCAAGAATTGAAGGGCGTAATCGTTTGCATACTGGCAGGTAAATTAATATCTTCATTCCTTGTTCAACTGGCAGTAATCAATCACGCTGCGGTCATGATCAAATAACAGCTCAAGAGGATTATATCTGTCTTCAAAGGAAAGTGAGGTTAATATCTCTGGGATTGCTGATTATTGGTGCCGATATTACCGGGTAATAATGTGTCTGTTCATAAACGACATTGTAATTAAGTGCATAAGCTAAATTGACAGGAAGCCGGGTTTCACTGCTATTAAGGTATGCACGGTGGGGTAACTTGAAGCTCCTTTTTACTTACGATTTTATTAAACAAGAACATGTAATATAAAATCACTGCTGTACTATAAAGGGGTTTTGCTTGTTGTTGCACTTACATATAAATAAAGAAAATAATGGAGTAAATCAACAAACTAATTAAATTCAAATATGTACAACTACAAAAATATAAAATAACCAGAGTACTTGCGGACGCGCCTGCCGGTAGAGTGAGGGCGGTCCAGCGGTAGAAAACCCTTTTTTGCACTACTAGTCTCAAAACGCACCGTTATTGGCCTATCTTTAGGTCGTGAAGTTGATTTTCTCCACCACGGGAGAGAAAGTAAAATAAACAATAAACTAATAAATTGCTAAGTTACCAAATATGATTATTTTAATTTTGGCGTTTTAAAGAGCTGTATTGTCAGGTTGATAGTTAAAATATTTTCGAAATTTGTTGGATAGTGCAAAAAATAGTATATACACCACGGTAGCGAATCGTCTTATAACCCTTATAATACTGCGCTTCGTTACCTTGATATATAATATACTATTTGATTATGCTGCCCATTGTTTTATTTCCTGAAATTTGGTAGGATTTTAATTGTTCTCGATTCCGATAGACTAATCCCGGATGTTGACATTCTTCGAAGGAGTATGACGTTCTTCAGCCGTTGCACTGGGCTGTTTCCCATTTTTCAAATTTTTAAGAACAGTCGTGACAGGAAACTAAAGTTCAATTGCCTTGAGCTCTGGACAGGGCTTAAATGCTCACAAGGGGCTAAGAATCACCCAGCCTGCTAGGATATCTACTTGAAACGTTAGGACTATATTTCAAGCAGGCAAGTTACATAATACCATTAAAGAGATCTGAAGAGTGAAAATAGATATTCTTGAGATTAGTGAAGTACGGTGGCCAAATAAGGGTCACGTGACTACTGATGACGGTGAAACACTGAATTACTCTGGAGACTACACTACACTAAACAGAAACGACGTAGCTATATTAATCTCAACAAAAATTTGAACAATTTTTAGAAAAATATTTTTCGTTCTCATAGAGTCATAATGCTGCAACGACAGCCATCAAACGTCAAAGTCTACGTAATTCAAATATACTTCTCAACGATGGAAAGTACTGAGGAAGCTGTAGAGGACAGAGGATGGTCCAATTTTGTCAAGGACGAAATTTATCCCCTAATGAATACTTGATTGAAACTTTAAAACTGCCGGCTGTATACACAAATATCACCTGCAGACAACCCAAAACACATAATTCGTAATCGGATCGTCTTCTATATTACAGTAAACAAAAGATTCCGTAATGCATTTCAATCAGTTAAAACCTAGCAGGACTTTTTAATCATCGTATAATAAATGAGATTTACATTTAAGCTTTAGTTAATAGTAGTTTATTTATCTAGAACGAAAAGTGACATTTTAAAGAACGTGAACGTTTTTTACGGCCGGGGTGTCAGCCGAGGACGGAATTACTTGCGAGGGCTTTTAAAAACACTTTTCGTTCGTGGTGAATATAACTGTTTATTTCATATTGTAAGTTTAATGAATTTTAAATAAAAAGTTCTAAATCATTTCAAATTTCATGTCAACAACTGACGTATAATTTTAAAGTACTTCAACTTGAATATTTTACTTTAAAGTACTAGGACTGTAATGTTCCATTTTTGTACCATAAATAAGTTTTAAAGTACTTGAACTTTAATATTTTACTTTAAAGTACTACGACTTTAAAGGTCCAATATTTTGTACCATAAATAATCCGAAAAATGTAATTTTCGACATCAGTATGAAATAAATATAATAAATTATTTGAATTTTTAATTCTTGATGAGTATTTTAGGAGATTAAGTCAAAATGTTATTAATTAAGCATGATTTTTGATTATAAATAAAAATAATTTTCTCGTAAACATACTTTAATATTAAAATTAAAATATTTAATTACACGTTTCGCTAGCTTTGCTAGCTTCTTCAGTAATTTAATAACATTATAAATATAGAAATTTTTACAAACCTGAAAAAAGAAATTTAGATTAGCGAACAATATGGTTTTCCTATAATTTGCATACAATAATGAGTAGTTTAATTGTTTTTAAAATAATGGATTATCATGAATAATCCCAGTAAATTTAATTAATTTTTAATACTAAACTAAAAAAATGTCGTTAACTTATTCCAAAACTTAAACTACTCGTTATTGTAAATATGTAAGTTAACGAAAAATCATATTGTTCGCTAATCTAATTTTCTTTTTTTAGATTGCTAAAAACTCCTATATTGGTAATGTTATTAAATTACTGAAGAAGCTAGCAAAACGTATAATTAAAAATGTCAATTTTAATATTAAAGTATGTTAACGAAAAAATGAATTTTATTTCTAATCAAAAATCATGCTTAATTAATAACATTTTGACTGAAAAATGTCCTAAAATATTTATACATACAGACAAAATTGACAGCCGAACTAAAAAAAAATGCTTAATCCGTTAACTATTAAAACCCGGGATAAAGATAGGAAGGAAAGCATGAATGACAAAAAGTGTTTGATTCACACAGATGCGTGCATCAAAACCTTTTTGATTATAATTAATCATGTAATTCAAGTCATAACTGTTCTATCTCATTCAAAGGTCGTGGTAAAGTCAAATTTGCATCTTGCCGTATTTGTTTGCCTCTGTTAATATTGGAAAGGAATTTGTAAGCTTCCCTTAATGGCTTTTAAGCGGATGGATACATTTTCTAATAGAACTTAAGCCGACTTAGCATATTTGGGAATCATGTGTTTATGGATTTCGTTCAATTGCCTCATTGAGAGAGCTTAGCATTAAGATTCTTAGAATAAGTATTTATTCCTACGTGCGACGCTCCGATTGGCTACACATGATCGCCTCAGCCAATAGTGTTTGAGCTTTCCTCTCCTTGATGAATTTGCGAGTTCGGCTCGTTGTAAATTCAGCGTGAGTTAGATTCAAAATTTCGAGTAAGCAAGTTCAGCTATGCTTTGTGCTGGTTTGCGGTTCGGTCTAACTCCCTGGTAAAGACGTTTCCAGGTTGTTTTGTGTTACGGTTACGCGCAATTCGCTATTTTCGCGTGGCCAATCCAAGCGTGTCACAACAGTTGAAGCTTTTGTAAAAAACCATCGGTCCATCAGTGACGTTTGTAATCGTTGTTACTCAATATACTCGTGTTTGTTAAGTCTTGTTTCACTCCAACAACTAACTGAACCCAAGTCAAGGGTTATTAAGTGGCAGTTCCCGGCAATCCCATTGAACCGGAATTCGCAGCGGATTAACTGGGGGCCCCATTCGTGGAAGCCTCTTTTCAAGTTAATCAAACAAAAAACAAAAAGTATATTCGATGGAAAGGCGAAGAATATTGAAAATCAACGATAATGACACTGAGTATTGCGTTTTTCATAGAAAAAATTAAAAAAATAAATTAGAGAAGCCAAGAACAATTGGCACAAAGACAAATGCGAACGTATTGACCAACTACAAAAACAACATTATACGGGAAATCATCGTAAAAAAGTTTAAGAAAGAAGAAAAAGGTTGCAGAATAATAACCAAAGTTAATTTTTGGTAAATTCGAAAGGGAAAATGTTAACATTTGTAGAAAAAAGACTAGAATAATGGAAGAACTATGTGTGTGATCTTTTTAAAGACAATAGAGGGGACCAAGTGATAGTACATGTAAAAAAGAAAACCGTGTTGGAAATAACAAATATGAATTAGTATGCGATAAGAAAATTAATCAGGACAGGCCCTAGGTCCGGAGGATATACCAATAGAACTTATAAAGTTTATAGTAGACGAAAAATCCTAATCGCAGTTTACTTATTTAATTGCAAATTAAGTAACAAGCGACTTACGGGATTGGACCGTGTCGTTATTGAGGTTGAAGAACTCAACGTTTCGCCCACTTTCGTAAGCGGCTTCATCAGGAGGAAAAGCAAAAGAGTACGGTAACTCAACGTGTAAACCACGCCATAGGCGAAACTCTTCTAAGGATTGAAAGGAGAAATGCGAGAATTTATACTCAAATGCCCTCGCGGTTCAGCAAGTAACGTCACGGTTCAATGACGGTGGGCGGGGCTTATGAATTAGCACTTTCCACATAGAAGGAAGGGAAAAGCCCTTGTCCCGATTGATATTGTTAGGGTGTCTGTAAATCTCAATGGCTTATCATCCCCAGTTAATAGTGCCCTAACAGAGTCAGTTAGCATACAAATGTTGCCATCCTCATTATTCGTAGTTTGTTTTATCACTTGCCATATCGGCCACAATTCTGCAGAAAATATAAAAGATGCCTGTGGTAGTTTATACAGTCCATTATGACGCTCTGAATGGAAAGCAGCTCCTGTGCTATGTTCATCCTTTGAACCATCGGTGTACATCCTATGTGCATTAGCGGTATACTCTATTCACTATCGTCCCGGATTGTCAAAAATGACGATTTATGGTAGCACTGTTGAATTTCTGTTGGTTTTTTTGTTACTATTAGGTTGGACAATGCAAAAGCGTAATTTTTAAAATTTGCATTTTTGTTACCTGGCAACTTTTATTTATTTTTGCTTAAGTCAGTTCGAAATAAAAAATATTTTGATTTAACCATAACCTATAATTTATAGTTTTGACATTAGTAACTTAATTAATTGTTTCTAGTTACCAATAGCTTGTCTTAATATTATTAACCATGATATAAAGGATTGTTTTTAATTGGATTTTGACATCGACAATCCGGGACTATAGTGAATGGAGTATATCAGTTTTTGGATATTGGATAATTGAAGTGAAATCTACATAAAATCCACGACGTGTTCATGTAGCGTTCACAGCCTTGCATATATATTTTAATTGAAGCAGAAGTTTAACGTATAAATAAAAAAATGCGAGGTCGATAGGAAATATTCATGAAATTATGGTATATAAATAGGCAAATCCGGTATCAAAAAGTTAATTAAACAACATAAGTTGGTAAACTTATCCACATTAATAAATTGTATGTCGAATTCAGCGTAGATTAGCGAAAATGGAATCTAAATCAAACAACAAAAGAAAGCAAAGCCCAAAGATAAAGACAGGACACGAAGTCCCCGAAAATTTAAATGGTGATTATGTACGCCAAGTGCCAGTGGGTCGAAATAACTCTAGGCCGCAGAAGGAAGTTATTAAGCAAGTGTCTAGTACGCAAAGCAACAAGATCGCAAGATGAATAGCTCAGCGAAATAGAGCTAACAAAATGTAAAACCCAACAGAAAACGCCTAAACAGCTAAATCAGTACGAAATATCACACACAGATAGATTCAGAGACCAAATAAAGGAAACAAACACTGGATGTTTAGTAATGTCACAGTTGAGAAACCAGACATAAAAAATAAAAAAAATAATTACAGGGAGCTAAGTTCAAAACAAAAACACCAATCATCACTAGCGCAATATCAGCATACCTTATCTTAAAGATAAAAATAAATATTCACTTTGAGGCAGGTAAAAATTAAACTTTCAGAGCTAATCAAACATCATAACGCTTTCAGAGGAATCTAATAAAATCAGGAAATATCACCCGAGAAGAGAGAATAAGAAGAACAAAGACAGTCATTAGTGCGACTAAACTTCGGACTAAACTCAACCTTAAAAGTAGCAGTAACCGACAAAACTATATATTGAAATGGTTTTTAACCCGTTACACAACTCTACTTGCAGAATCAATAATTTAAAGTAAGTCATTAAAGCACAGAGCTGGCGTAAGCAGGCAACTGCAAGAAGTCATATTAGAAATTTTAATTTATAATTATATCGGTCAAGCATTGCCGATATTAATTGAAACTACTTTAGAATAAATGGCATAAGGCAAAGCTCAAATCGTAAGTTGAATTCACAGTTTT
This sequence comes from Agriotes lineatus, assembly GCA_940337035.1. Lineage (NCBI taxonomy): Eukaryota > Metazoa > Arthropoda > Insecta > Coleoptera > Elateridae > Agriotes > Agriotes lineatus. The sequence goes on along the minus strand of CALNHX010008285.1, from coordinate 5,434 downwards.
ATCAATTTACATAAATTAAGAGGTTGGTGCAATGTAAAGCCAATAAATAATTCAACAAAATTAATCTATCAGGTTAATTACATTCACATGTGAGTACAATTAAGTAAGTACAGTTCTATGAACGTTTTAAATAAAGGTAAGAAGGACAGAATGTTCCCAATACAGTGCAAAAGAGCACAATAATTAGGGATGGGCGCGTGACGTGTCGTGTCACGTCGTGAACGTGACTTATATTTGAAAATCGTGACGTGAACGTGAGTGAAAATTTTCAAGGCGTGATTCACGTTTCACGTTAATTTCACGTTAAATATTTAGTAACAAATAAAAAACTGCATTGTGCCCCGGGTGCTGATTACATATTATTGTTAAATAAAAATTTTAATGTGTAGATGTGTAGATGAACTTATTATTCTAATAAAAGTAATGTTTTGTTTTGTATACTCGGCTTAACTGTGAAAATGTTAATTACGTTTTATTATTAAACCAAAAATGTATTGTGTAGATGTGTGGATGAATCTATTTTTAGAAAAGTAATGTTTAGTTTAGTATACTCGACTTAACACTGAAAATGTTGATTACGTTTTATTTTTAAACCAATTTATTGTGCAGACGTGTAGATGAACTTATTATTCTAATAAAAGTAATGTTTTGTTTTGTATACTCGCCTTAACGCTGAAAATGTTGATCCTTGTACGTAAAAGTACTTTTAAACCTACGAATTCGAAGTGTTGCCTAGTAACATATACCTTTGCACTCATACTAATAAGGGAAACGTAAATTCCAATGACAGCTTTTGGTATTAAAAGTAATGTCTTTGAAGTCACCTGCAAGAAATGTATTTGTGAGAAATCAGTATTTATCCTTTGTCGTAAGTTATTGTAGTCAATTTTCATTTGTTTTCTTTTTGTGTCAACTATTCTGATTGGAACATATCATGTAAATTATGTCAAGTGCAAAACATAGTTTTAGTTCGGTTTAGGGTTTTTTTTCATTAGTTTTAAATTTGAACATTCTGTTCTATCTGAATTTAAATTTTGAAATAAAAGCTGCGTGTCACGTCGTGAGTGGCGTGTCACTCCGTGAACGTGAGTAAACGTGAGCGTGAACGTGCGTGAACGAAAAATCAGTCACGCGCCCATCTTTAACAATAATAGATCGAATAAGGCTATAAGAAAATGGAGCAGCAATATCTGAAGATTGGTGAAATTAAGACAGGTTCTAAAAACTGCAAGAAAAGCACACCACAGGAAATGGAAAATAAGTCAGTGTAATGACACAAGTGAACAGACAATTTAAATAAAACTTTGTGAGTGGCACTAGAACTTAAATAAATTGCAAACATGGACAAACAATAATTTAGAAATAAGAATATGTACAGTTTTATTAATTAATAAACGGGGCTGCGCGCGCTATTGCGCGGTCTATTCTGATGTATTTTCGTATGCGCTGCTTAGCACATTTTATGTGTCACCACTGAGAAGTACAGACAGATCAATAAAAAAACCAATTAGGGCATGCTGTGATATGTGTTATACGTTTGGCAGTACTGAAGTGTATTGTCAGTCTATGTCAAATTCGAAATTAGCAGGTTAGGTTTTGTTCGTTGTTTGACACAGACCGACGTAAAGCTTAACCTGCAAATCTTGAATTTGACATAGACTGACAATACACTTCAGTACTGCCAAACGTATAACACATATCACAGCCTGCCCTAATTGGTTTTTTATTGATCTGTCTGTAGTTTTAAGCTTTGCTCATCATTTTCAAAAAGCAACGCAAATTGGTTAGGGTCCTTTTCTAAAATCGCATCGATTTAATCACAATTCCGCTCAAATAACGCTCCGCCCCTCTCCAATGGGGGCCTTCGGGGCTTCGCCCCTCTCCAAAAGGGCTCACGGGGCTCCGCCCCTCTCCTAGGGGGCCTTCGGGGCTCCGCCCCTCTCCAAGGGGGCCCCGGGGCTTCGCCCCTCTCCAAGGGGGCTCACGGGGCTCCGCTCCTCTCCAAGGGGACCTTCGGGGTTCCGCCTCTCTCCAAAAGGTCCAAGGGGGCTCTTGCGGCTCCGCCCCTCTCCTAGGGGGCCTTCGGGGCTTCGCCCCTCCGAAGAGAGCTCTAGGGGCTCCGCCCCTCTCTAAGGGGGCTCTCGGGGTTCCGCCCCTCTCTAAGGGGGCTCTCGGGGTTCCGCTCCTCTCCAAGGGGGCTCACGGGGCTCCGCCTTTTTCCAATGAGGCTCACGGGGCTCCGCCCCTCTCCAAGGGAGCTCACGGGGCTCCGCCCCTCTCCAAGGGAGCTCACGGGGCTCCGCCCCTCTCCAAGGGGGTTCACGGGGATCTGCCCCTCTCCAAGTGGGCCCTCGGGGCTCCGCCCCTCTCCAAGGGGGCTCGCGGGGCTTCGCCTTTCTCCAATGGGGCTCACCGGACTCCGCTCCTCTCCAAGGGGCTCACGAGGCTCCGCCCCTCTCCAAGGGGGCTCGCGGCGATTCGCCCCTCTCCAAGGGGGCCCTCGGGGATCCGTCCCTCTCCAAGGGGGCCCTTGGGGCTCCGCCCCGGTCACGAAATCGAAGCAACGGCGAAATGCAAACAAACGCAAATGGGGGTCATCGCGTCTGCAATTGTCGTGACGGACACACACATTTGGATCGTTCTCCTTTATTTATATGATTTGTAAATTTAGATTATAAGAATTTGCATTGTGTTCAGTTAACTTCCGTTTTTATGTAGCCAGATAGGCAATTGTTGTTAACAGACGCAAAAAAACAATTGAAAATAAATTATTTCAAGACAAGCCAAATTGTGTCTCCAGATTATTTAACTTTTATACCAGTTATCATTAATATAAATTAAAATTGATTATAACGGCTTGATCAGAAGACCCTAGTGTACATGTGTGAATGTGGGCATTAAAATCCAGCACATAAAAAAAATAGAGAAGATCGGCAGACCAGTTCACCTTTCCGAGCACAAGTTGCGGGCATCATTAGGGGTCCAGAGCCTGAGTGAGGATGTTAGCAGTTCCGCCCGGTGTGTACGAGGCCAGCACAGCAGTCACAGCATCCCGGGAGTCCAGCATCCAGCCACAAGCTGCACGAGAAGCTCTCCGAACTACCAGCCGCAGCCTAAGTGAGGTTAAGGTTAGTGAGGTCATACAAATAAGCGTGCGAGAGCTACGAAATTTACCACGAGGAACGAGCTTGTTGAGAGGAAGCCGATCCCATTTTTACAATACGTCAAAATAGTCCAGGAGTTCCAGAATTTGTAAATCTAAGTTGAGGTTATGTAGGGACGCCTTAATGAAACATTTGCCTGCGAAGGACGCTACTACGTCGATCTAAAACAAAACAAAATTAGGCACGCTTAATAAAGCGCGAAATTTGATTTACCTGTTTAGTTGTTCATGGATTTGCTTTTAAATTCACTAATCAACAAAGAATCGAACCGCACGTCAGATCAATTTGGTAATAGATAATTTTGACAGCGCAGCCAGTTTGCGCAATTGATACTTCTAAATTTCATAGCCCAGTGGCGTAACACAGAGATTTTTATTTTGAACAAATAGGGGAACCCAACCAGATTTTGACTCCATGACTATCAAAATTGAGCTAGCCATAATTTATTTTATTTGCAGATGTGTGCGATACTAAAAAAGGGCAAAACACAAATTCAATGAACCCATTGATACGGATAATTATTGATTTTAATCAGTTAAAATTTGATTTCAAATAAAAATAAAAATATGTGTAGGGTATTTATTTATTTAAATCATAATTATAATATTATTAACAATAGACTTTCACAATATGTACTTAAAAAACGTAGCAATTAAGTAATTGTTAAACAAAACTAAAGGTGAGAAAGATCACTAGGGCTAAAATTAAGAGTGATCAAAACATTTCCTTACCATTACAAAAACTGCTGAATGTCTTCTTGTGGGTTTAAAATTATCACAACTGCACAAGTATTTTCGTCCCGTGCTATGACTAGAGATTTAAAATACTTCAAAGATAGTATAACAAAAAATGAAATATATTACAGAGTATTCTGAATATACAGGCATTGATTTTACGCTAGATGCGTTTGAAGTAACGTTGGTATTGCTTTATAAAGCCGTATATACCACAGACGCATAGTTTTTATCCCTAGAACAGACTACATTGGTTTTCATTATAATCCCCTTGACACATATTCCACTTATGTTCAATCATAGCAGCAGCTGTCTTGGGAAACTCAAGAGTTTTGATCACAAAATTTCTGCATTCGTGCTATAATAGTATCATCGATATTTTTGTTTCCCAAAGAAACACATTCAGCTTTGGAATAGGGGAATGCTCCGTAACTTTCAAATAAAACTCTTTTGAAACAGCGAGTTATCCCAAAGAAAGAATATTCCATGTCACAACTTTTCTCTGCTTTTTTAATGCAGTCACGAAGTTTTGTAACTAATGCTGTATACAATAGACCAGTGCTGTCAACCTACGATCGTCTCGAATGCATTCACAATATCAATGTTGCATTAAATATACCCTGAAAGAGACCAATGTTCGTAGATTGTTCTGCCACCTTTGAATTCTATACAGTGTTCCAGAAACGTGCTAGTTTCATTTTTGCAAATCGTAGAAAATACCATTGGCTTTGATAATATTTTGTAAAACAATATTAAAAATAGTGTTAACTTTGATTTGAACAACAAAATGTAATCAGAACGACTGGGAAATCATGTAAAACAATGCAAGATCGAAGAGAAGCAATAGAGGAAAGGAATCCAAGCTGTGAAGTGGTATTAATTTTGGCTTCCCCAATAATTAATTATTAATACGTGAATAAATATTTTTTTTACAATTCAGTGTATTTAAAAATTTATTCCATATCCTTTGAGTACGCTGTAGTAGTATGCATTGATTCGTAGCACATCTGCGTAGGTATAAAAAAAGTGTTGAATTTGTGGATCGTGTGTTGGATGGTCTTCCCGAGATTATCTACGAGGTTTTAGGAGTGAAATTGGAGCCCCTTGAGTTAGAGGTAGGCCGCGACCTTTGTGGAAAGCAGTTGGAGCGGTAGGTGTTAGGCAACAGATGAATTGAAGCTGCTTTCGCAGCGGGCAAGCAACAGGAGTCGTTCTGCAAGCTTCAGCGGTTTGTATCGACAGGCCAACGAAGAAAGAAAGAGGGACCCAGACATCGTGGGACTTTGTGCGGCACGTGTTGAGCCCTGATTTCAATTGGGAAAGCAACATAAAGGTAAGGAAAGTTGCTCCTAAAAGATTAAATTTAACTGTAGTTGTTATCACATAGGCAACGCTTTAATTACGTCATCACAGATAATTGTCGAATAATAGCGAACTTTTTTTCGAATTGTTAGATTAGATCGCCATATTTAAGTTCCCATCAGTTAAATATTGTCCAGTGTTGTAGTGATTCCAGTCGTTAAATCAGCATTATTC
>CALNHX010008284.1:0-62515 GCA_940337035.1 Agriotes lineatus | reverse complement strand
CTGTCGTTGAAAAAGAAGAACTTACTAATGAATATTTATTTCTGAAAGAAAATTAAAGGTCATCCGCCTTTTAATTGCAGTATTATCTTACCTGTACCGACCCCACACTGAGTCAGCAATTTATCAATATCTACCGTTAGCGGAGAGTGCAAATAGGGCAAAAAGCGCCGATAATGTGGCATATTGGAGCTCCGAGCACTGTTTTTGTAATTAATTAGTTCTTATCTGTATAACTGCTTGCAGAACGAGAAATGCGTTAGGTACTAGTATATAAAATGAACGGAATATAAAAATCTTGATCACGTCACCCTTTAAAATCCTGGTATTAAAAAGATACATTTTACAAGACATTTTTCTGTAAACACATACAAGAAAAACAAATGGATTTGCGGATGTGGTGCATACATGCTTTACTTTTTCCATTATTAAGTAAATTGGCGTGTTTTGTTTTTTTAACACTTATGTATATTTGTATTGTGTTTGAATACTTTTGATTCTATGCATATGACGTTTCCTTTTGGATTATTAAAATTATGCTATATTTAGATTAAAACACCGACAGAATGTAGATGAGTTAATAATTATTATTCTTTGCTCAGTTATTGCAACAAATTAGGAGCCCCCCAAATACAATTATCACGAGACTCCACTCATCGAGTGACACGTCTTCAATAAACTTCATTTTTTGACTTTCCTTTAACGCCAAAAGTCATAAAGTTTCATGAGATTTTTCATAAAATTTTGGTTTGGTTGCAATTTATTGCTTAAACGGTTGCTGCTAAAAGTGAAATTGGTCGAGCCCGAAAGTAGGTAATACCACGGCAGACTGTGCCGAAGCAAAATTAAGAGTTTTCTGTGGAAACGGGGTTATCAGCCGTGAACTGAGCCCTTAGTCATACCACATTCGCTATTTTTGTAATAAAAAACAAAGTTTCAAAACAAAAACCATAATTCTGACCACTAAAACTCTAGTATAAGTAAGGCTAAATCATTTAAAAATATATAATAAATATAAAACTTGAAAGATTGTTGATTTATTTGTTTTTGCGCTACCAACCCATTTCCACTTGTTTTAGGATTCTTTATCTGTGATGCAAAGGCCAACTTCCCTCATTCTTGTTAGTTGGTATGACAACAACAAAATAACACGCCCGTTATAAATATAACGGTTCTAGGACAGGCCCAAAGACCCGAAGTGTTTTTTCGGCCTGTTCTATGGCACTTACCGATCTTGAACGTAATCATAACTCTATAATAAAGCAAAAAAATTTCCAAGGTCAAACATTTCGACGCGTGGTCTATGTGCAGTTACCATTTTAGGCGTGGTCTTGATATTAGCAGCGTTGCCAAACCTGGTACAATTCTACGAATCTGGTACATTCTGAAACCGTTTCTACAAATTTATTTCGTACAGTGTAAATCTGGCAACAGGGTTAAAATCGTCGTGTTGCCAGCTGGCCTTTAGTTTACGAAGAAGGAAACCCTCATATCTGTTGTAGAAAAGTGAGTATTCGTTATTATATTTTCCATTTTAATTTTGTGTGCTTTTGTGTGACACAACCTAAGATTTTCGTGGAAATTTTATCTGGCAAAAACAGAGGCAATCAATGCGTTTCGCACAGCATAATTTTCATTATTATCAATCCTATAGAAAGAAGCTGTAAGTGAAGCCAAAAAGCAATACGAAGCGATGGATAGCGCGCTAGAGGTGAATTTATTAAAAGTGACGCTGTAAATACCTTCAGTAACTATTGCGATTTCAGATTCTACATAGTATACAAACTGTAGTTCAACAGTGCCCACCCCTAGCCAAGCTGCAGAGAGATTTACATAGCTGCCCCATCCGACTGCAAGAGCTTTAGCATTCAGTACGAACGAGTTATTTATCAGGTTGTTGCTGCGGAGGAGAACATCGTTGCCATAGTAAGCCAAAAAGCAATACGAAGCGATGCATAGCGCGCTAGAGGTGAATTTATTAAAAGTGACGCTGTAAATACCTTCAGTAACTATTGCGATTTCAGATTCTACATAGTATACAAACTGTAGTTCAACAGTGCCCACCGCTAGCCAAGCTGCAGAGAGATTTACATAGCTGCCCCATCCGACTGCAAGTTGTTGCTGGTTGCAGGTTGTTGCTGCGGAGAAAAACATCGTTGCCATAGTCGAGCGCAGTTTCAGCGCATCTCGTACTGCCAAACCAGCAGATGGACAAACAAAACGCCCAGTAGGAAATGCTCTCTCTTTTAAAGTGGATATTCAAATGATTGAGAGGAATCATCGTGAAATGACAAGGAGGAGTTTCTAAGGTGCAGAAAGATAAAACGTAATCTGAAGTTAAGTGATATCAATTTGGAATTAGTTGATATGGCAAAAAGCAATAGCTCTGTGTATATTAATGAATCTCTCTCATCGTTAAATCGACAGCTGTTTGCGACAGCTAGAGATTATAAAAAGAAGAATATTAAATATCTTTGGTCTAAAAATGGCAGGATTTATATGAGGGCAAAAGATAATAGTAAAATAGCCAAAATTAAAAATGTTCTTTGAATGTTTGAATAAAATTGATTTAAAAAACATTTTATATATTTCTATCGATAATTCTATAAAATTATAAGGAAAATATTTTCTTTTGCATTTTTTAGAACACAAAGTAAATCTTGTTTAATTTTTATTTGTATTTCTATACTTACAGTTTGTGGTTTACTTTCAGTTATTTTGGTTGCTTCACAAATATAACTTCATTTAGATTCTTGTCAATCTTTCTGCTATTAAGTTTATTGCTATGTTGCTGCAAATGTCTTTATGGTAATATATTTAGTTTTATTTCTATTAATCAAATATTAATTTTTATGAGTTATCGTATAAAGTTTGTTTATAGTAATAATTCTGAGGTTCATCAGTATCTGCTGATGTTGATTAATTGCTTAATCGATTTACAAATTTACAATTTCCTATTATACTATAAGTTGTAGTACAGCTATTGAACAGTTGTGGATCAAAATTATTTAAAAAAATTTAACGGTTGTCATAGGAACAGTTTATCGAAGGCAGTAGTTTGGATGCGCTGACTTGATTGATACCTTGGAGGACTCCTTTTTAACTTGTTATTATTAACTGAGAAGCAAGAAAATGGAGATATATTTTAGGAAGACGAGATATATATCATTTGACTCAGCTTGCAGAGTAGATTCCAAAAATATATAGAAACCGGAAATCGGATTTCTTTTCCGAGGTCGACTTCCGGTCATTTTTTTTTAACTTTTAACTTTTTCCGTTATAGCTCCTGCAGTTTTTGAGATATTTAGCTCAAATTTGGAATACAGGTTACGCTGCAGGGCTTACATCATTGAGCATATCAAATGGTTGTGAGAATCTACAGGGAGATATTTTTTCAGGGGTCATGCTTCCTTTTCTCCCCCTGAACTTTTTTGCGGTGCGCCGCTGTTAGATTCTAAAATACAAATTGAGTTTTCTGTTTTGTTTAAAATATTTTTGTTCTCTTGCAGTTTTTTCGTATCTGCAACCGTTATCGAGAAAAAAAGTATAAAAACGATTTTCTGTAATTTGCTAGACGAAATTTAAATTTTTAAAATGGTTTTAAACGTTAATTATGTGATAATAAGTACTCGGTAACAATTTATAGATTAGTTCAGGCACATCAGTTTTGAGTCATTATAATTTTTACCGCTACAATAACTTTACAACACATACGAGGGCTGTTCAACATGTTATCTACCTACTTGAAATAAAAATGAATTTAATGAAATTAAATATTTTTTGCCACTTGTAACTTATTGCACATATGACGGACCAGATAGTGTGTCTGGGTGATTTTAACATAGATATGTTATCTATAAATGATAAAAGTACTGAAAAATGATAAAAACAGCTCTACATTACTGGACCTTATTTTGGTAAACGATAAACAATGTATAGTCAATTACGGTGCGACTGATGTAAATGGATGATCCGATCATTGTTTGGTTTATTGTGACTACCCTATTAAATGTAAATTGCATCGCAAAAGTTTTTTTGTATACTTACAGAGATTTTGCTAATTTTCATTATGAGGAGGTCTATAACGACCTTCAGTCTCTTCCATGGCACAATTTAATAAATTTAATCATAGACAGTGCGGACAGTAAAAGAATTCAGCATATGCTAAATACATGGCTGAGGTTTATTCATGGTATTAGAAAATTTGATCACATAACACATAAACTTAACGAAATTAAATGGTTAAATATGCACAATCGTAGAATACTTCATTCAGCCACATTGTTTCATAAAATTATCTCAAATAAAGTACCCTCTTATTTATTTAATAAAATTGAATTTAGATGTCATGTTCATAGTGTTAATACGCGAAATAGAAATCTAATTACGCCTCCATATCACAAAACTGCAATGTATGAGCGATCCTTTTCTTACGATATAGCTTATTTATACAATGGTTTGCCGGAGTATCTCAAAACCTGTTCACCTGAGAAATTTAACTCTAATCTGTTTAAAATTCTACTTAATCATCAAATCGGTGCAGCATAATCACTCTCTTACATATATGTTTAACATTACAATAGTATTATTGGTCTACAGTTAGTGTCTTTAATTATTTAATATTTGTTATCTAAGTGGAAAAGCAGATGCTATTTTAAATAGTAATCTAAATTTGCCCTTTTGGTGGTGAAATGGGGGTTGTCGAAATTAAGTGTCTTTATTGTGCAAAGGACATTGCCATAGATGACCTAAATGTTCTAAAATGTGCAGGTGTACAAAAAAAGGATGAAGAATTTAAATTAGATCATAACCATGGCTACTACTACCAGATACAAATGCAACTCGCTATTACTGGAGTTAATTACTGTGATTTTGTGGTATGGAGTAGTAAACATTTTTTCCGTGAAAGAATACATTTCAATGAGGTATTTTGGGAAAAAGAAAGCGCTATTGCTATGAAGTTTTTTAACAATGTGATTATGCCAGAACTTCTTGTTCTCGGTAAATATTTCACAAATAAAGCAGTTAAAGATGCTGCAGCTAATACTGATTGGAATGTATTCAAAAAGTCGTTAAATGTTAATAATGGTACAAATTTAATGTTCTGTAATAAAAGTAGTAGTACAGAAACAAGAACCACTGCTCTCGTAGCCACGCAAACTAAAGATAACAGTATATATTGTTTGTGTAAGGGTCCTGATAATGGAACGCCTATGATTGCTTGCTGTAATTTGCACTGTTCCGTGGAATGGTTTTATCTGATTTTTATTCGTTTAACATCTGTACCTAATACTGAATGGCATTGCCCTTTATGTAGTATAAGTGAAAGTAATAGTATTTTGTATTATATTGGTATTGGAATATAAAATAAAAGCAAATAAATATTTGATCGATTTATTTATTATCACTTTAATTGCAGTACTGTAAAATAAGTAAATACAAACATCATGTTTTTAAAAGCACGACCGCTGCGATATGTGAAAAACGCAGGTCTATTTTTAAATAAGTAACCAAACGCGCCAAGTAGCTGCTATAGAACACTTCAGTTTAAATTGAAACTAAATGAATTAATAACAGATTCATCCATTTTCAAGTATTCTATAATGTATATTGGTTATTTATATTTATACAGTACAGTAAACATTGCGCTTCCATACTTTGACCAAAATTATTTAAAAAGATATTTTTGTCAACTACACGGAAAAATTGCATGTTCAACACATTGGAAAATTCCATGCTCACGTAAAACTTTTACATTCGCTGGAAAACTCTCACTTTTCTTAACTTGTAGAACAATCTACTATTAATTCACTAGCGATTTAAGAAGAAAATTAACTCGCTAGCATATAAACATTATAAAGTTACTTATGGCTGCTATTATAGAGATAATAATAGTAATGCCAGTTTAAAATGACAAAGAAATAATAATTAATCGAGTTATTTAACAATATCCATAACGGCGTAACTGGAGACTTGAGTTGACGCATTTATATTTTTATGATGCTCAACGGCTTAAACCTGAAAAAAAAAACACAGAATGGAGGCAGCTGAAAATTATTTCGGTGGAGCAAATAATTCTCACATATAATCTCATAAGTCACAAGAGCATTAATTTTTTCCGGATTTTTTTACTGCGTTCCAACAACGTCATATTAATTAAGATGCCTTCCAGGGGCGAACGTTTCCTTTCCAAAGACTTTCCATTTAAAAATATATTTTTTGGAACTTTTCCTTACTGCCAATCTTTAGCGTGCTTTTAAAACTTTCTTTAGTGCAACAAAAGTTATTAAATTCGTCCTACATTTTAAATGCGGCATATGCCGCGGGGTTTAAGCTAGTATACTATAACGTACTTAGCTTTCTACCATTATTCCCTTTTACTCCATCGATTACTATTCGTTTTACCACAGTAAGTTTTAATGTAAGTAGTGGTGGTCGAATTAATTATAATTGCTATTATTTTCTGGCTATAATAATAAAATAAATAGCCCTCTTCTGTGAGGAATTTCAAAACCAGCTGCGACACAAATTTTCGCTTGTTATGAACATTTAAAAATTGATCTTCAAAACGACCAAGCAATTTATTGTATATAACATAATGAACCAAACTAAATTGACTACTACTACATTATGTTAATATAACAACACTCCCCCTCCCCCGGCTTAAATTCTTGAATAAACTCTTGTGCGTGCCACTAACAGATCGTCCTAGACTAACTTGTGTTTGCACCTCGCATTTAATGTTCCTTCAAGCAATGTAACAGCAATAACCTACTAAATAAGTAATCACGGGCAATAATTTTAAGACTTTTTTTACAGTTTCTTTATCAAGAGCAATACGAGGATTAATCAAATGTTCCTCGAGGGTACCCACATTGTAATGCTCATCGTCTCATCAACTTAAACTCATATGCAGGTTTAGAACGATTTTTTTGATGATTGGCAACCTCAAAAACAACGTCTGGCGGCATCTGACATATGAATACAGTTACACTATTTGTTTGACTATCTCGATGGATTTAGCGTATTGCCATATTCCGACAATTTTTTTAGTTTACGATATTTTTATGCGCTTGCTCATTTGTGCAAAATAGTTATTTACATTACGAGTGCGAGTGCGCATATTACAGCGCGAGGTTTTAATTTTTGCAGCACGACGTGAAGCGGAGTGCTTTAATAAAACCGAGCGCTGTAAAATGATAACGCACGTGGATTTTACTTTCGGAATAAAATCTACAGTTTCCATCAAACAAGCTTTTTTCAGTAAATTTTGTAGTTGACTCTTTGAAACTTCAAAAAGCAAAGTCGTAACTATCAATTTTATTTATTTCTCAACAACCCAACTAAACGAGAAACACTGACTGTAAAATCGTAGTTACGGTGGACGTCAACTATGAATGAATGTGTTGTTTACATGTCAGAAGGTCAAACATAGCATTAGCGTATAGTGTACAGAAACTCTCTATTGTAAGGACAACCTGTATATATCCAGACAAAAATTGAAAATAATTTTAAATGTGCTTTTGTTTTATGAAAGGTCTTCATCCTCATGGATTTTGAAAAATAGGGTCCACCAGCTGAACTAATATGTTGCTTGCCCGTCAAACTTTTTGAGCTCTACCTTACTGTTCCGTTTAGCTCTGGGATGAGATTTGCTGACGTTAACGTCTCATAGGTTTCCAATTCTATTCTAATTTTCAAGATTTTATCTTCATATTCTTCAATACCTGGCATTGCATCTTTTATCAGTTGCTTTGAAAATCTCAACTTGTAACTCATTTACTGCCTTCGTAACACAAACTCGAACATCACCTCTTGCTAGTTTTGCTTTTTCCATATGAAATCGACATAAAATAACACCAAATGCTGTGAGTGGAGCCCGCAAAGTATCAAATCTTATTAAAAATGGGGTCTCGCCAGGTCAGCGATACTTTGCTGGTTACCAGATCCTTCTTCTTTCTTACGATGCCCTACGGGTTGGTTACCTCAGATGGGTCGCCTTTGTTGCTTCTCGTTGGATCAGAAATTCTATGCCGGTCACCTTTGACATGTTAGTTTTTCAAAATATCTCGGTTGGAGCTCCAAAAAAACGTACGAGCCGATTCTACAATCTACCCAAAGCTAGCAAGTCTATCTCAAATACAACTGAGAAGTAAATGCCAAGAGGTTGATTCCACGCTACAAAGAAGAATTTACTTTTATTACGTCCTTTTTAGGACCACTGTTAACTTACAAAAGATAAAAATAAAAATTGCAATATAGCAAATATTTTTGAAATAACTAATAAACAAGCAGCTGCTATGGCGGAAAATTTATATTTACAAAAAATCATGATAAACAAGTGAAACTTAATATTTTGCTAAATTAACATAAATAAATTTCTTCTGCAGATTCTTCAAATCTTTTTTATTAAGGTAAAATATTTGTTATTAAAACTTGTGTTTATTCATGGTTAGAATTTTTGCAGTTGTGTAAATATGTGTACTTTTATTGTGCACTAAAGGAGCTACCCGTCTGCTGCTTCAGGTATACAGACACCACCGGACAAATAAACTTGCATGTCCTGGCAAAAAAATACTTCAAATTGCAATCGAACTGATGGTGGTAGGTTTTTATCTAGTAACAGGAATGCTCTTGTTTCGCTAGAACAACTTTTATGTAAATGCCATTACAGTTGTCTCCAAGCTGTGATTTTAGCACTACACAGTTTGGCCTGTTTAAACGAAGGTAAAATTTAGTTAAAACAGTAAACTTTTTACTTTAAGAGCTTATATAAACTCATCTCACACCTGCAAGAGGTGTAAACCAACTTTAAAAAAACGAAAAATCAATATCATCCAATAGCAATAACACTTGGCACGTATTTTAACCAATGAAGATGCTACAAAGAATATGGGATCCCTAACAAAATTATAATGTAAATGAAATATTAGAAAAGTATTACTCTAATATTATTAAAACCGCTAATGTTACCTTACAACTAATCACGTCTACATGTCGCTACAACTCGCATACCGCAGTTGTTCGAGACACGCTCAAGACAAACTTTCTCATGCTGCTTCGTTGAAGTTTATGTTAGCACAATCTCACCAAAATTGAGCAGAATTAACCATCAGTTTGTCTTTATCCACTAGCGATCATATTTTGTATCATAAACATAAAATGTTTTGTTAATTTAACTCAGCTGCCGACCAACTTCAGGTGTCCCAAAGTTCTGTACCAAGCTAAGTAAACTAACATTTCCATTTGCACAGATTGCCGGTGGTATGCACTTTGCACGTTGCATATATTAACCTTTTTCCACTTCTTTGTTTATGAAACTGTTAAGGCTTAACCTCACTCTATCTAGCTTAAGTTATTTTAACATACGATAATTCTTATTGAAATCAATATACATAAAGTTTATGTAATCTTTAATATCTGCTTTAATACTTTCGGTTTCTTCATCAAACTGTAGTATGGATCTTATTTTATTTGCTTTATTTAAAAAATATCTTAATTTAGAATTACTTTTATTTTAACGCATATTTGGCTATTACAACTACATTCATATACATACAAATATAAAAACGATTTTCTAAACATTAATTTGTAGTGCATGAGTGTATGTGATTCCTCGCTGTGAATCGGTGCAGCATTGATTACCGAAAAAACTGATCATCGTTGCCAATAAAACTATAACTTGCGCTATTCGCCTCCGCCTTGCAATCAACAGTAATGTTTCCGCCACAATCGTCATTGTTTTTTTATCGCCAGTTCCGTGATCTTCCAAAATATTAAGTATTAAACATACGTAGAAACAAACTGAGAACCTGCAAGCAATAATTTTATACAGAATACTTAAAAATCATACCTCAAGAAAAAATTTACCACTCACCTAATAATAGCAGCTTTTATTCCTGCCATTGAAAATTCTCTTGCGATAGCACTTTATAACTAAATATTAAACTGGTTCGCTCTTGTTGTCGCGTACATGCCAAGTTAGAAAACTTCTGCAAAGACGATTTGCTTCCATTTTAATGAATTATTGGAGTTTGGTGGAATTAGTCTTATCTTAAGCCGCGTCCACATTCATAAATATTTCCGTTGTGAGTTGTGTTTGACGCAAATTTGTGCATGTGCTTTTAAATTAACGTAAATGTGGACGGTTTGCCAAACACAAACGGACAATAATATTTTGATGACGAACGACGCACCTATCCATCGTCAGAGATGGACCAATGACATTTAAAAAGTAATAAATTACTAATTACCAGTTACCGCCCAATGAAGTAATTAAATTACCAGACACTTCAATTATTCAAATAAAGCATTAATTGAATTATCAATACTTGGTAATTGTAATTGAACAACATAAATTACGTTTTCAATTACTTTCAATACTAATTGTTGTCCTACGTATATTTGTATTTAGTAGTGTGTGCTGTGCTAGTACAAACACGCAAATTGAAATTAATAAGTAATTATCATGAACCACTATCATCTACTTAAACTTGTTATAAAACATTTATGTTTACTGTAATCTCTAGTAGGTACTTACCGCAGAAATATATTTCGTTTTTTATGGAATAATTATTAACAAGCTACACAGCTACACGCTTCGACACAAGATACAACACATACACATCCCATCTAAAAACATACGCGTCTGCACCAAATATATATTGTTCCAAGAATACCCAATTCCGATTGTTTTAACCTGCAAAGTAATAAGGCCTTATCTTATTTTTTGCGTTCTGGAAATTTAATACCCAATTGAGCTCAGAAATTTAGAATTAATTGAATTACCAGAAAGTAATTCAATTACGACAAGTAATTCAAATAAAGTATGTTAAATACTTCAGTATAATTTAATTACTATAAAGTAATTGAATAATTGAATGTAGTAATTAATTACTTTCAAAAAGTAATTGTCAAGTACTTTTTAACAAAAATGGAAATTACCAATTACAATTATCGTATTTTGAAAAGTAATTCATTTCCAAGACAAATCAACAAAACAGAATTGAATTAGTATTTTAATTACAAAGTAATTAATTATTGCCCAGCTCTGTTCATCGCCAGTCGGTTTTTAGTTGAACTTCAAAAGATTTGCAAGGCGACGTTGTGCTGATTTAGACGTATGATGGTATATGTTTATGCGTTGTTTTAATTTAAATATATTTTTAGAAATAAACATTCTACTTTTTAAAAGAAAATTACTGATTAACTATGCCTTATTGCTAATTATTGTTAAGCCACCATTTAATTAAAAGATCGATATAAAGAGGTCTACACAAAACCTCCCAAGCGCGAATTACATCAATTTGCTAATACAAAAAAAAATACAGTAAACCGATTACTGATTTCTAGTACACCGCTTTAACTGCTAGTCCACGCCGGCACAGCAGTTGAATTTGATTTTGGCTGTATTATAAAGGACGCTTTTATCGCTGCACACCATACTTACCCTATATCTACTGGGTAAAAACGGTAAAAATCTAAGCTATGTGCAAATTATCACTTGTATCGTTCCTGCGTTAAAGCAAAAATATACATTTTATTTTTTAAGGTATTTGACCGTAAGTATATTCGGTTTCGAGACAGGTAAATATCTAATCCGTCTGCAAAATATCGTTTTTCTCCAACAAATAGTGTTCGAGCTATATCACCAACTAGTGGACAGAAAAACGATATTGTGAAAACCTGTTTTTCGTCATCAAGAGATCGTCTGTTAGACGAGAGAAATAAAAATTAAAATAAACTCAATAATCAAAAAAAACATTACTGGATGACACAACTTTATTAAAATAGAAATCAAGATGGCAGTAATAGCTAATATATTGGAGCAACAATGCACAATGCATCGCACTGCAACTTGAATAACAGGCGGATCGCCGACATACAACGCATAACACGAATTTGTGCCTCCAAAAATAATGCATATGCATTAAATTCTCGCCGTGAATAAGTTCGTTACATTTTGAAATTCAACGCACAACGTAAATATTATTAATGTGCACTCGGCTTTAGCGTGTATTTAGTTTCCTATACTATATTTAACCAACATATTCGGCAAGAAAATTGCAGAGACGGCCTTGATTACGTAAAAGCCAATTTTACATGTTACAAGTTAAAAAATATAATTCAAAGATTGTTTAATTTTAAACAAAATTGTGCTGCGTGAAACCGACTTGCCAATAGCAAATTTAGAGCTGATTTGTAGGATGGGCTTCTACTGAATCTGTTCGTAAAACGTAGTATAAATGTATTGTGACGCAATGTCTTGTATTTGGATCGTTCCTAAATAAAGAAAAAAGGTTGTATCTCTAGAATTGTGATTCAATATAAAACAAATCCTGCTACAAGAAGCATTAAACAATAAAGAACTAAATAAGAAAATCGTGATATATCATTGTTTGACAAGCCATTAATGGATGTTTCTTTCTGGAAAAGAAATAAAAATTATCAGCCATTTGTAACGTTCTGAAAATACCTGTGAAGGGCGCTCTGGATTTATATCTCGGTTAAGCTCAAATCGAAGAAAAAGTCAAATATATATGGTCAGGAAAACACTATATATTTACCAACGATATATTGTTTTTAACTATATGTACAAAATAGTCGGTAGCTCTAAGTAAATGAAGTGTATATCAATAAAAACAACAAATTCTTCTGGGGACGTGTTTCTTCTGTTCCTAGCGAACTGCATCACACTCTGCACCTAAGTTTCGGTGATAGTGGCATTTGACCGGGAGTGAAGTATGTATTTCGGTCCTGTATGTCGGATGTCAGAAACGCGGCTTTGGAGATAAGCGCTTTGTTTACACTTAGTTCTCTGCAAATATACGCAGAAATCACTATCACATTCTACCATCTGGAGAAGATTTGGGAAAAAGAAGTCCAGAGACTCAAGTCAGACCGACAAGGTCAGGTTATAGGCCCAAGAGGGTCTAGAGCGGAAAGCTCTTCCAATTTGAGCAGTTGCTGGTTAGACTCGGTGGACTCAAGTGACTTAAAATGGTTCCGGAGTCTTCTTATATACTCTTTGGGCGGCTTTATCGGTACAGCGGCTCTGGGTAACATTGTGTGGGAGGCGGCGCAGTGGTAGCTTCTTCGGATCTTTGCGCATAGCGGGTACGTGTTTTGTTATTTCCAGTTCGAGCGCTGGGTAGATGTAACGCCAAATTAGGCGATGTACAAATTAAATACATTTTTATGTTTAATTAAAATTTGCTGCAGACGTTACCGTTTAAGAGTTACTATCTGATCTGTACCGTCCACCTATGTTTCATCCACTAGTATATTACATTATTTACTTTCCACTGATCTACTATTTCTTGTTTATTGCTGCGATAATAGGTACCTATATAAAGAAGTCCATAACGCTCTAGGGCATAAAGAAGGGCGTAATGATAACGCCCGCGTTAACATTAGGCCCTCTCTTTACACCATAGGGCGTTATAGACTGTTTTTCATTCTTTTTAGTATTTAAAGTGAAAACTAAAACGTTGTACGCACCACGGGGTTTATACCCCTCGGGCATAAACATCTTCATAATGCCCTTGGTACATAAAAATCTATTTTCGCCCGTTCTTGAACGGAAATATGCCACCTACTAACTCGGAAAAATGGGAGAAAAGAGAACTAAATTAGAGGGCGCTAAGTGGTTCCAACTGGCACATTTCCTGCTGATTTCTTAGGGCAGCTAACTACTAAGCAACTCAGTTGTAGCAAAAATGAAGCAAATGAACACAAGGATCACATATTTAATGATAAATAAATCTCACCTTTGAGGTAATAACAAGCAAGATATAAAACAACGACTCGCAATTACAGTTATTAAGAAGCAGTCACGAACATTTAAATGTGTGAAAACTAATCACAAAATAGTAAATATCACAAACCATGTAAAGTTACCCTTATAATCAGCGTATAAATCGTAAGGACGCCTTGCTGCTAGTACATCATCATCATCATCACCAAGCCAATATAATCCGCTGTCGGACATAGGCCTCCTGTGGGATATTTCCATATTTCTCTATCTTGAGCAGTTGCAACCCAATTTGTTGAAATCCTTTTTAAATTGTCCGTCCACCTTCCATCTCTCTGACTAGCCACATGGCCAGCCCATCACCGTTTCGATTTAGCTATATTTTGTATTACGTTCTCTACTGCTGTTTTTCTACGTATCTCTTTGTTCCTTACTTTATCATTCAGTGTTATTCCTAATATCGATCTTTCTATTTTGCGTCGTGTAATGCTTAGTTTTCTTGTTGAGGTTGTTGTTAGATTTAGAGTTTCCGCTCCGTAGGTAAGTACTGGCAAAACACATATATTAAATGTTTTTTTGTTTAAACTCCTAGGGATTTTATCTGAGTCTACCATATGCCGGCCAACCTAGGTTAATTCGCCTCAGAAGTGCGCAGGTTTGGTTATTCCTACTGATTTAAATCTCATGCCCTAAATATGTTGTTACATTAATTTTTGCAGCTAATGGAAAGGAAACATACCACCAATTAACTCGGGAGACGGTCGGGGTCGACTTACTTTCGAAAAGAAGTAGAACTAAATTAAAGGGCGCCAAGTGGTTCCAGTTGGGATGGTTCCCAAAGAGTGCTTGAGCTAAAAAACCACTATAAGTGACTCAAATCAAAACAAAAGAAAATATAACAGTTACCCCCAAGTCTACATAGATCGTATAATGATAAAACATTCAAAGATAGTCAACAATTAGAGGTAAATAACAAATTGTAAGTACTGACTTACACGAACCTTCAACAACAAATACGTAATTTCTTAACAACTAAATATCACACATGTATTGTAATGATAGCCCTACTAAAATGACTTTTTAAATAAAAAAAATAATAATTAGGGCAAATCACCACAAATTCCAATAAAATAGTTTTAATCAAGAATCCTTGTGTAATCTCATGACTTATTACAATGATGTTATAATTAATATTTGTAAAATAAATGGTTTATTACTCTTTCCATTTTATTCCTTGGCAATCAAAAAAAAAAAACTTTCGGTCTAGCAAGAGAAAAACTCTTCTCAAAAGGGTAGATTCAACTACTTGTATTACAATTACTTTTGAGTAGGACAGATTAACTCGTATGCAATTGCTCGAATTGGTATCTGACAGCAGTTGAACCTTCAAAGTGACAGCAAAAACATAGACCGTTGTACGGACAAAATTTAGCATACATTTACTTCTAAAAACAGTGTAAATATACAGTAAAAATAATATGACGTAATTTCCGGCTAACCTGGTTTTTATTTCAGTGACGTAGGGACACCAAGATCTGAATCACTTCCTCCTGAATCTCCCTATAAGTAATCGGACTGAATCAAGCTTGCCACACGATCAACATTTTCTGAACAGGCAGCTTCTGCTTTCAGGTCTTGCTTCGTCTTCTAGCAGCTCTCGCCCTCATCAAAATTGGCGGAACCAATGACTAACAGCGGATAATGAAGGGGCAGCATTGCCAAAAGCTGCTATCAAATTTTCATGGCTTTGCTGATATCCTAACTATCTTTTATAGTAATAGAAAATCATAGCTCTAAAGGCAGTTCGAGGAAAGCTCATTTTAACTGAATTAAAAATGCACAACTACCTAACTTACAAAAATAATTACGTTTCACAAGGAAATCGGATAGTTTGACAATTGTGGATAACGAATGTCAACTAATGCACCATTCAATTGTTGCAATTGTTTCTAGCCAATTAAGCTTCCATGGCCTGCTACTAACTATTAACAAAGCATCTCTCGTATATGTTTAATTTACTTTGAAAAGGCATTTGATAAGATACGACACGATAAACTGCGGCAAATTCTTGAAACAACAGGGATTGACGATAAAGACCTAAGCATAATTGAGACCACATATTGGCAACAAACAACCACAGTTAGAGTAGGACAACAAGAAACAGAAGCAGTGGACAGGGTTGCATATTATCATCTCTCCTTTTCAACTTGTACTCCGAAGAGTTGTTTAAGTCAGCACTACACGACGTAACAGAGCGAATAATAGTAAATGGAAGGACAATAAACAATATTAGATATAGAGATGACACCATAATCCTTGCGAGAAACAACGATGATCTTCAAACGATTATGGAAAAAAGCAACAATATATACATATGTTCATTCATTCATTCATAAGCTATACATTTCTAAGGAAACTCTAACTGCTTTTCAGCTCATCTAATCCATTTATCGTGGTGGATAAGACCACTTTTCTTTCACTTTCTTTCGTTTACTGTAGTGCATATATTTAATTTTGCTTTCATTAATTGTTAGTCCTTTTCCTTTCGCTCCTTCTTCTATTATTGTAAATGCATCTTCCAGTCCCCTTCAAGTCCTTGCTAATATTGCCACGTCATCGGCGTATGCTATAACACAGGTCTGCGACCAAATTTTTTCTTTAAAATAATGGGTGATTCTTATGTATTTTGGTGCGCTGAGTTCGGAAATGCCCTCAGTTTTTTCCCAGCACGTAAGCATTTTCCGCAAAATGCATTTTTCTGCGGGATTGCCTACCTTAAGGCGTATATTTATGAATATGCCGAAAAAAGTTGTTTTTCCTATTCGGCTTCATAGTTTTATATTAGAAACTATGAAATATGATAAAAATTAGTATATTTAACAGTATTAGTCAGCGTATGAATCATGGAAACCCATTACCTTAATAGTATGCAATTAAGGTTTATCGGTTTTCTTCGGTGTTTTCAGATTCCAATGTTACTGTAATAAATGTTTTTGTTATTAAAAGTACATAAATAAATAAGAGAAATTCTTTCAGGTAATTAGCGTAATTGTGGTGAACATTATTGACAAATAAAACCTGGATTTTCCCATTGCCCTATATATACCCCTCGTAGTTCTTCGATTTGTTCGTTTCAATTTAAATATTCTTAAAGTGTCTTTCAAAATGTCTTCAAGAGCGTGTGTTAATAATCCTGATAGTTTCTGTTACATTTGTGGCGAACTTGTATTAAAAAAACAATCTCGAAGTATTACGGAGTTTATTAAAAAAGTGTACTTTGCCTATTTTGGTGTGAAGATCGGAGATCAAGAAAAATCTTGGGCCCCTCATGGAGTGTGTTCAGTGTTGAGAATAGGAGAAATCAGTATTGAAAGTAACTTTATTAGGCAAAATTACAACTTTTAAAATAACTTGACAAGTGTCAGCAAAAATTAAAAAACAATTTTTTCATTCCGCACAACAATTACCCCAACCTACACTTTTATAATTATTTGGGTGGTTACAGAGTGTTTTCCAACATACTCCCACCTTTTCAATTCACGGAATTGAAAATAGATAAAAAACACTACTTATCGAAATGTTTGGGCACTTTCACTACACGTCCATATCTTGTAGTGACAGTTTGCTTCTCTAATTTACTACCGTTGGGTTGTGTATCGGAATTTGATTTCTGGTCAATTTCTTCCTCAGAATCGAGTTGTTTCTTCTGAGGAACGACTTTCTCTCCAAGACTTAGTATTTCTTCGTTATCCGAAGCAGAAATTTCTAAGGGGAACAATCGTTGAAAAGGTCGAAGTAGTTCACCTCCCGAAAATTTTACTTTAGCTACTCTCGCTACATTATCTTTGAGAGGATAAATTTGGAGGACTCTTGCTAAAGGCCAATTCACGCGCTTCTTGTTATCCACTTCCAGTAATACAATGTCTCCTGGTATAACTCTGGCCACCTTTCTGTGACCATAATGAACCAGTTCTGCTAAGTACTCCTTTCTGAATCACCCTCTCAAATTGCCCCTTACAGTTTGCAGGTATTTTTGTCGTCCCAGTAAGTATTGTCTATCTATAGTATCAAGGTCTGGGACTTCATTACTTGGTATACTCTGCAGAAACTGCAAAGGACTGAGAGGGATCAATTCATCATTATTTGAGATATACGTCAAGGGCCTGGAATTGATTATTATTTCACAATCACACAATATTGTCATCAATTCTTCATACGTGACGCTAGCTTTTCCCAAATTTCTCCTCAAGAGCTCTTTCGTAATTCTTACCAATCGCTCCCACCATCCTCCCCACCATGCGGCTGTGGGAACGTTGAAAATCCATCGAATTCTTTTCACAGAAGAGAATTTCAGAATCTCTTCCTAATCGATTCTCTTCAATAAATTATTAGCACCGACAAAACTTGTCCCGTTATCAGAATAAATCGTGGAGACTCGACCTCGTCTGGCAATGAACCTTCTGAGAGCACGAATAAAGGCCTCTGTGGAGAGTGATGTCACAAGTTCAAAATGTACCGCTCTATAAACAGCACAGGTGAATAATAATATCCATGCCTTCTCGCCACCTCTCAAGAAAAGTGGACCTGCATAATCCATACCAGTAACCTCAAACGTGGCAGCATTTTTTATTCGATCTTTTGGTAATGGTGCAAAAGGCGTTTCAACTGTTTTTTGGTTGAATCTTTTACAAACGACGCATTTCGAAATGACTTGTTTCACAGTTCTTCTGGCTTTCAAAATCCAAAACTTTTCCCTCAAAATAGCGAGAAGTGTTTTGAGACCAGCATGACATGATAAACAATGTTGCTCAAAAATCAGTCTGTGAACTATATCGTGGTGATTAGGTAATAAAATTGGGCATTTGAAATCTTCAGTATCTTCACTCAAAAGCAACTTAGTTTTTACCCTCAGCACACCATTTTCATCTTTCAGCACTTGTAAATTCTGCACAACATCTGTATCTATATTTCCAAGACTTTCATGTTGAATCATTCTTAAAAGAAAAATTTCACTCCTTTCAACTTCTTCACATGTCAGTTCACCCGATTTTCTTTCCTTCTTATTCTTCGCATTGAAACAAAATCTGAATATCCATGTAACCATCCTCACAATCTTCGAATATTTGGAAAAGTACTTTAAATATTTGGAGAATTTTGCTGTTTCATGTACAACCGATGAAATGATAGATTTTCTCTTTTCAGACAATAATTCTTCCTCAGAGCAAGAAATTTCCGATTGTGGCCAAAATTCTGTACTTTTTCTCAACCATTCTGGACCACTCCACCATTTATTTTCTGAAAGAGTTTTAGCACTACATCCCCTAGATAGCAAATCCGCAATATTCATATTTCCAGGTACTAGTCCAGTCAATCTGTCATCAAAAGGGGGTGTTACCTTGCATCAAATCGGGTAGTTCTGATTTTTTTATATGTCTTATATAGTTGAGGCCTAATGATGAATCTAAGTTTTCGACCTCGGCCGAGTGCCGGAAGTACTTCAAATAAAAAAAAAGCCAAAATTTTCTACCTTGTTTCGGTTTTCGTCAATTTTAACCCCGAAGAACTGGTTTTCGTAAATGTTGAACGTATATGAAATGAAATAAGATAACATTTCCTACATTTTCTGAACTAGAGTTTTTTTTCTCCGATCAATCGTTCAGCCGCGAGAGCGCCGCGAAGTTATAGTGCAGTCAAATGGTAGAAAATAATGGAAAGTTTTGGTGGAATTGTGATATTTGGTTCCTATATGGTTTTTGGGTCGCTGTATACGAATATCAGGTTTTTCAACAATAATTTTGACCGGAAACACGTTTTTTTAAACAAAAACGGTTTTTCTAACTCGAAAACTATCCAATTTCGTCAATGTTAAACCTATATGAAACGAAAGAAGATACAATTTCCTACATTTTATGTACTAGAGGTTATTTCTCGAATCAAACGTTCAGTCGCGAGAGCGCCGCGAAGTTAGGTGTTAAAAGCAAAAAAAAAAGGAAATTATCCCAATTTATTTCAAAGTAACTCGAATACTATCCATTTTTCGTAAATCAAAAATGGTATATGAAATGAATCTTCATAAATGAAATGTTGGAAAACCTGATATTCGCGTACAGGGACCAAAAAAACATATAGGAAGCAAATATCAAGACTCTTAAAACTTTCCTCTATTTTCTACCATTTGACTGGACTATAATTTCGTGGCGCTCTCGTGGTTGAACGATTGAACGGAGAAAACAAACTCTACTTCATAAAATGTAGGAAATTTTATCTTCTTTCGTTTCGTATAGGCTCAACATTTATGAATAATGGATAGCTTTCGGATAATTTTAGAAAGACTAAAAAAATGTTTTTTACACTGTTTTTGCTTAAAAAACATGTTTCCGGTCAAAATTTTTGTTGGCAAACCTGATATTTGTGTTCAGCGACCCAAAAACATAGAGGAACCAAATATCAAAACTATACCAAAACTTTCCTCTATTTTCTACCATTTGACTGGACTATACAGGGTGATTTATAACGAAACATAAATTTCAAATTCTGTTTACGCCAATGTCCTAGGCTTCTTAATACTATCTAGCGAATGAGATAATTCCATAAAAATCTTACAAAGGGAACTTGACCTTTTCAAACTTATTTTTTACATTTTTTTAGACTTTACTCTATTTTTTATCTCATACACTAGAACTGTGAAAAAGAATAATTCTGATATAAAAAAACTAAGATTGGACAAGCCGTTTGGGAGAAAAACTCTTTGGAGATAAATTGCAATGTGTTTTTAAAATATTTTTTTAATGCCCTTCCTATCAATAAATTGCCATCAAATCCATATCGTTTGACAGATAAAACTACAGGCTATCATACAAAAAAAAGTTTGATATGGTTGGCCCACATACTCGTACGTAGTAGATATGACGCTTGAAACATTGGCTACTTTGAGCGGTTTTACCCTTACCCGCCCCTTAATAAAAGTTTGGTCTCTTGTAGTTGGGTAACTAAATGGAATACGACCTATGTTCATCTGACATTTTTTACTCAAAATGACCTCCCCAACATACTGTTGAAGTTTGGTCCGACCGTTATAAATCACCCTGTATACAGAAGATATCATTTAGGTACAGACAGTTTTTGAGTTATTTTTCAACAATTCTACAATGCAACTTAGCTTATGACAGAACGAGGTACCAAGGACCATTTTCGTCTCATATTATTATAATTTGAATGCAGATTGATTTGTGTTGTACTACTACGAACCTTTCGAGGTAGAACCGACTAAAATCCTAAAAATGCAAAATGTGAAAAATTTGTTAAACTTTGAAAAGTTGTATCTTCAAAACTATTAGGTCTACAGACGCCGTTCTGGTCTTAAATTGTATAAAATTTCCTCTAATTTAACACAGGATATAACAACTTTTGCTGAAAATCCAGTGGTTCAGGATGAAAATCGACAAAAACCGTATTTCGGTCGAAAATTTCGAGTTTTTTTTGTTATTTTAGGTACTTCCGGTACTCGGTCGAGGTCGAAAACTTAGATTCATTATTAGACCTCAACCATATAAAACATATAAAAAAATCAGAACTACCCGATTTAATGCAAGGTGAAATATACAGATTGACTGGACTATACATGGAACCAGTCAACAGGATCACTAATGGAACATATTTCCCTGACTCGATTACCGACAAAAGTGGTCCAATCTTCTTTAGTTTTGATCCATGAAAGTACTACCATTGAATCTGACCAATAATAGGTTTTCATGGAAGAAAATATTTCAACCTTTTTTACTGACTGACAAAGTCTGACACCTATTACTGCAGCTAATAATTCTAATCTTGGTATAGAGATTGGTTTTATTGGAGCGATTCTTGTTTTTGCTTGAATCAACTGAAGTGATACGACTCTGTTCTTCTCTGAACGTAGAAAAATACAAGTGGCATAAGCTGTCTTACTTGAATCACAGAATACATGTAAAGTATTATCCGTATCATTCAAGGGATAATCACATATATGTCTGGGTATTACGCAAAAACTTAACCATGGAATTTGCTTTAACCAATTCTCAAAATCTTTGACGATATTTTCAGGTAATTCCTTATCCCAGCCGAGTTTCAATTTCCAAGTTTTTTGTAAAATTAATTTTGGAATCAAAGTTACTGGACAAGTAAATCCAATGGGATCAAATATTCTTTGGGAAATTGACAATAAACCTCTCTTCGTTTTAGGAATATTATTTACTTCAGTAAGGGAGTTTATATCACAGAAAATTGTATCATTCTTGAAATTCCAAGATAAACCCAATACTGAGCACACATTTTCTTCGCAAGTGACATCAACATTTGACTTTCCGAACGAATGAATCCAACCCCTGAGTTCGAACTGTGCACTGGACATGATCCTATTAGATTCTTCCTTGAACTTCAACAAATCAGACATGTTTTCTACGCTCGTGACACAATTGTCTACGTAGAATGAATTTTTGAGTTTACTAGCTGTTTCTTTCAAATAGTCTGGTACTCGTTCCAAATGATAATTAATTGTTGCTGCTAAGAGAAATGGACTTGAAGAAACTCCAAAAACTACTCTACGATGCCTATATATCATTTTCTTGTAATTTTCCTCATCTTACCACCAGAGAAATCTCAGAAAATCCCTATCTTCTTTTTTTAAGCTAATCTGCAGGAAAGCCTTTTTTATATCTGCAATTACACCAATCGCCCCTAGTCTGAACTGTAATAAAACTGTTGGTATGAGTTCAATCAAATTTGGCCCCTTTTCAAGACATTCATTCAAAGAATGGCCCTTTTTATCCTTTGCAGATGCGTCAAACACAGGTCTGATTTTGGTGGTCGCGCTTGTATCTTTTATTACTGCGTGATGAGGTAAATAATACGCATAATTATCTATTTCATTTTCTGGAACCCTTTCTATAATATCCAATTTTTCCCACTCTCGAAAAACTTGTTGATATTCTGAATACTTATTGGAATCCTTAAGCTTCCTTGTTACAGTGAATAATCTCTTTTCTGCTTTATCAATATTGTTCATGAGTTTTGGGTGACCTTCTACCCAGGGAAGGCAAACCTGATACCTATTTTTATCTGTTAAAATTATCGTTTCATTAAAATGCTGTATAGTCTCAATTTGTAAATGTTCCTTTGTTTTCTGTTCTGAAGAATCCCTTATACCCAAAACTTCTAAACTCCATAAATCTGGTATTTGAAAACTAGATAAAGATGAAATTGAAAAACAATTGCTTATTTTCTGCTGCTTCCCCATTAAGAGCCACCCAAGACGAGTTTCTATGGCAAACAATTCTTCGTCTACCTTCTCAATTACACCAGTAAACAATTGGCCTATAACATCAGCTCCCAAAAGAATTACAATTTCATTTAATTTTGAGTCTGAGTCTGAAATTGTTATGTTTTTACTTTTCAAATAATCTATGTACTTTTTATTTTGAAGTCTCGGTATATAGTTACAAATTCTTGGTTGATCTAGAGCTTCGAATTTCAATTGGAATGATTTATCTAAACTCTCTATGAAGACCTCAAATGAACTGTGAACGTGCGCTTCTGTTTCTGAACCTCCGAAAACACCCTGTATGATTGTTTCTTCTCGAACCTTTTCAAAATTCATTTCTTTCGCATGCGTTGATAAAATATAAGACCTTTGGGAAGCCGAATCTAACAGTGCTCTTACCAGCATTGATTTTTCATCTTTTACTAGTCGAATGATAATAGTTTGCAATAAGGTTTCAGTACAGCTATTAAGGCTAGTGAGGACATTTTCCATATCGCCAGATTGTTCCTTTTGTGATTCATTTACCTTGTCATTCACAGATGATTTATTTGAAGGTAAATCCGGGCACAATATAAGAAAATGTTTTCTCCCGCATAACAAACATTTGATGAATAATCTACAATTTTTCACGCTATGATTTCGTCTGAGGCATCCGAAGCAACAGTTTTTCTTTATGACCATATCCTTTTTTTCATAAAATGTTAGTTTATTTGCACTCAAACAGTCTTGACTAGAATGAGAGCGGTCACAGAAGATACAATTCATAACTTTCTTACCTCTTTTTTTCTCTGATGTGAAAATAGTAGCTGCGGTGTTCAATTCAGGTGTTTTTGGGGTGGTGTGATTTTACCTTTTGATTGTTCTGTGCTTTTCCGGTTTCCTTTACTTGTGAAAAACTAGTTCGCGCTAATTTGATCCGTTCTTCACTCTCAACTTCAGCTTTCAGGAAATCTAATAAAAGATTCAAATGATTAGTGGGGTTCCTATTATCGTTTTCATTTGGAGCGTTGACTGCAATTGAACTTCGACTATTTTCTCCGGTATTGTTTCTTGTAATAGAGCTTCGATGTCTCTCCCACACCTTAAGAACATCTTCGGGTAAAGCTGATTCTGCTAGAGGATATAACATTGCGGCATACTTGTCACTTGTGACACCTAATGTTTCAAGGGCTCTTAATTGTGTTTCAAGCTTATCGAATAAGTTGGATAGAGACATCCCTGTTTTATTTGTCATCGACTGCTTCAACACGAGATTCAGGAGCTCCCTGACGTATACCTCAATCAAGAATTCGTCCCTAGCAAACCTGGCTTTTAACTGTTTGACGGCCTTTTCGTAATTGTCACCTGAAGGCGGGAAACTCTCAACCAACTCCCTCGCCGTGGAACCCTGTTCAGTAGCTTGAATCAAATATTGGAATTTGTCTTCGTTGTCAATCGCGGGATCTTCGTGAATTTTTTTAAATTGGCCCCAAAAACCGATCCAATTCTTCACCTCGCCGTCGAATCTCTTCAACTCAAATTTGGGTAATTGGAAGTTCCTCCTCTTGGCTCCTCCTCTTGTAGAATTGGCATTGCTGACTGTATCCTCTTGTTTAGTCGCCTCGTTCAAATAGAAATTACACCTGGTTTTGTATTTTATGGATTCCTCTCTAAATAATTCAACTGAATTCCATTCTTCTTCGAATTCTCCATCGTCAATATCATACGAAAATAGTGCTTCTTTAATTTGCTCATCCAGAATGTAGAGACGGTCGCTTTTATCCTCTAACTGGTTCAAACGAGCCATTACATCTTCTTTTTTGGATAGTTTGTCCTTCAGTAAGCTATCCAAGTCCTTGCAAGTTTTTGTAAATGATCGCCTCAATTGGGTCCTTTCTTTCTGCAACTGGTTTGATTTCTCCATTATGCTGTCCTGTCACGGTCGCCAAATGTTGAGAATAGGAGAAATCAGTATTGAAAGTGACTTTATTAGGCAAAATTACAACTTTTAAAATAACTTGACAAGTGTCAGCAAAAATTAAAAAACAATTTTTTCATTCCGCACAATTACCCCAACCTACACTTTTATAATTATTTGGGTGGTTACAGAGTGTTTTCCAACATTCAGGCTGTGTTGAAGGACTTCGCATGTGGTCTAAAGGAAAGGTGAAATCTTTTCGTTTTGGGGTGCCTATGATTTGGAGAGAGCCGAGAAACCACGGCGATGACTGCTACTTTTGTTCTTGCAACATACAAGGGTACAATGCCAAAAATAAAAAAGATATATGTTACCCAAACATGCAATCTGCACTTCGGCCTGTGCCTCATGGACCCGGTATTCCAGTACCAATGCCCCCACACAATTTTGACGATTTGCCAGAGTCATCAGAGAGCGAGTCAGAGCAGTTGGATGATGAGTTTCAAGTCGAAGACTGTGGACCCCAACAGTTTTCACAAGAAGAATTAAACGACCTCGTTCGTGATTTAGGGCTTTCTAAAGAGTCTGCTGAATTACTGGGCTCTAGACTTCAAGAAAAGAACTTGTTGAGATCTGGAACTTCATTCTCTTGGTACAGAAGCAGAGAAAAACAATTTGAGTCAAATTTTTCTCAAGATGGTGAACTTGTATATTGTTCTGATGTTCCCAAGTTGATGTCAATGTTTAACATTCAACATGTGTCAGATGAATGGAGGCTTTTTATTGACTCGTCAAAAAGAAGTTTAAAAGCAGTTTTGCTACACAACGGCAATAAATACGCTTCTGTACCCGTGGGGCACTCTGTGCATCTAAAAGAAAAGTATGACAACATGGCTTTTATCCTTGATAAATTGAAATATAAGGAGTTTGGATGGCCTATCTGTGGTGATCTCAAAGTCATCTCTATGGTGCTTGGACAACAAGGTGGCTATACGAAATTCCCATGTTTCCTATGTGAGTGGGATAGCCGGGCAAAAGCACAGCACTGGAGCCAAAAAGTGTGGCCAACGAGAACTTTGAAGGTTGGAGAAAAAAATGTTCACTTTGAGTCTTTGGTTGATCCCAAAAAAGTGCTTTTACCCCCACTTCACATCAAGCTTGGACTGGTGAAGCAGTTTGTCAAGGCATTGCCAAAAGATGGCGAAACGTTCAAATACCTTGAAAAGAAATTCCCGGGACTGTCTGAGGCAAAGTTAAAGGAGGGTGTTTTTGTTGGCCCGGACATTCGGAAACTAATGAAAGACAATCAGTTTGAAAAGGTGATGAAAAAAGCTGAGAAAGAGGCGTGGATATCATTTAAAGAAGTTGTGATTAAGTTTTTGGGGAACAATAAGGACCCGGATTATGAAGAAATTGTAAATAAAATGTTGAAATGTTTTAAAACCTTGGGGTGCTCCATGAGCTTGAAACTTCACTTTTTGAACTCCCATTTGAGTTATTTCCCAGAAAACATTGGTGCCGTAAGTGAAGAGCAGGGCGAGAGGTTCCACCAAGACATCAAAGAAATGGAACGGAGGTACCAAGGACGATGGGATGTGAATATGGTGGGAGACTACTGTTGGATGCTTCATAGAGAACTTCCAGACATCCAACACAAACGGAAAAGCTCAAAACGGAGTTTTGGGGGAAAAAGATGTAGATATTATAAAGAATTATAAATCCTTATTGTATATACTACATATTATTTTTATCAAATTGTATTTAAACATGTAAATAAACCACTAGTAATATATATTTTTTTATATTATGTACTGCGGGTTTTGCATAACTTTCTTTTTCATTTTGCGAAAAATCCCTACGTGCTGGAGAAAAACTGAGGTCATATTTGGACTCAGCGCACCAAAATACATACGATTCACCCATTACGGTGAAAAAAAAATCAAAAAATTTCAATTTGCAGGCCTGTGTAATCTGTACTGATTTAATGTTAATTGTTCCACTATTTTTTATTTTTCTGATTATGTCATCCAATGATGTTATAAATAATAACGTTGATAAGGCGTTTCCCTGTCTGACTCCTCTATTTACTTCAAAGCTATCTGTCTTATTCTGCCCTACTAAAACCATTGCTTTGGAATTTTTCATCGTCATTTTAACTAGTTTTATCAGTTTTTGCGGTGTTTTAATTATTTCTAGATCTTGTATTATTTTGGTCCTTATTAGTTGATCAAATGCCTGTTTGAAATCTATAAATAGTATGTGAATATCAATGTCATATTCATGGCATTTCTCTGTTATTTGTTTCATTGTGAGCAATGCGTCTGTTGTAGATTTGCCTTTCCTAAAGCCAAACTGAGAATTTCCTATCACTGTCTCAGTATGCTGTGTTAATCTTTCTTTTAATAATATTGTTAATATTTTATGTGTGATATTTAATAAAGTTGTCCCTCTATAGTTTGAGCCTTTCTTAGGGATGGACATTATCATACCCACTGTCCAATCGTCTGGCATTTTTTCCTCGGTCCAGATTTTTACTAACAGTTTGTGTATTGTATTATGCAGGTCTTTGCCCCCCCCCCCCCCTCTTTTATCAGTTCCGCACTTATTTGGTCTGTGCTTGACGCTTTATTGTTTTTAAGTTTATTTATAGTTTCTTCTACTTCTTCATACGTTGATATTTGTTCCAAATTTTCTATTTCGTGCTATATCTGCTCTTCTTATTGACCATCTGCTATCTGGTCATCTTTGTATAATTCTCGGAAAAACTGTATCCATTGATATTATGTATTGTTTGAGGCTTTCGCGGTTACTCGAATTATTCTCCTTAGCATAGAATTTCGGCTTAGACCCGCGTAGTATTTGTATATGAACACCCAGCATTTTCTGGCTTAATGTGCCTTGCACCTTGTGAAGTCGAGCAAAAACCCGCGCGATGGCCATGCTCTTTGGTGGCTCGTGTTGTTTGAGTATCTTGAGAACGAGGATACTTAGGCAGATTTGGCCGTTTTGCTGTTTGTGCATCCATATTCACTAACGTTTCGCAAGACCTTGCAGCTTGCATCATCAGAGTGAAAGTCGCACTAAGAACCGAAGGTCGGTGTGGAGCTATTTATAGTCCTCTGTGCCAGGCGCGCGGAGTGGCGTAACGCTGGCGCTGGTTGGTCGTCCGAGTGCAACGTAATCCGTGGGGCGTGGCCGTATGACGCAGAGTGGTTGTAACGCTTTAGATCGTGTATCACAGGGGTCCACGTTTTACTAAGCTTAAAGCCATCTTCCCTGTTGATATTATTTGGATGTTTTTCTATTTCTATGGCTTCACGTATCACTCGCGGGAAGTAATGAGGTATTCTGAATCCAGAATACCTCATTACTTCCCGCGAGTGATACGTGAAGCCATAGAAATAGAAAAACATCCAAATAATATCAACAGGGAAGATGGCTTTAAGCTTAGTAAAACGTGGACCCCTGTGATACACGATCTAAAGCGTTACAACCACTCTGCGTCATACGGCCACGCCCCACGGATTACGTTGCACTCGGACGACCAACCAGCGCCAGCGTTACGCCACTCCGCGCGCCTGGCACAGAGGACTATAAATAGCTCCACACCGACCTTCGGTTCTTAGTGCGACTTTCACTCTGATGATGCAAGCTGCAAGGTCTTGCGAAACGTTAGTGAATATGGATGCACAAACAGCAAAACGGCCAAATCTGCCTAAGTATCCTCGTTCTCAAGATACTCAAACAACACGAGCCACCAAAGAGCATGGCCATCGCGCGGGTTTTTGCTCGACTTCACAAGGTGCAAGGCACATTAAGCCAGAAAATGCTGGGTGTTCATATACAAATACTACGCGGTCTAAGCCGAAATTCTATGCTAAGGAGAATAATCCATTGATATTCTTCCATTATCTTTGTG
The DNA here is from genome assembly GCA_940337035.1 of Agriotes lineatus. NCBI lineage: Eukaryota > Metazoa > Arthropoda > Insecta > Coleoptera > Elateridae > Agriotes > Agriotes lineatus. The sequence goes on along the minus strand of CALNHX010008284.1, from coordinate 33,654 downwards.
ATCTTCGATTTCTTGTTTTATTTTAAGTATCTGTACAGTGGTCTTGTGTTATTTCTTCTGGCTTCTCTTTCAATGTCTTCCATTGTGTTTTCTATTCATTCTTTTTTTTTGCACATTTTATTTGCTTCTCTTATTTTTTCTTTATAAATATCTAAATCTACCTGTTGATTCGATTTTAGCCATTGTAATCTTGCCGACTTCTTTTGTTCTAACTTATGTTCACATACTTTATCAATCCACTGTTTTTACTTTTTTTTGCTTTACTATTGTAATCACGAAAAAATCACCTTCCCAGATTTCTTCAGAGTCCCTAGATGACGAAAAACAGGTTTTCTCAATTCCGTCTGTCTGTCTGTCTGTCTGTCTGTCTGTCTGTTGGCGGTATAACTCAAAACATATTTGTCGGAGGAAGACGATATTTTACATACACATTATAGATATACCTGGAATGAAACCGGTAAAATTTCAGACAAATATATACAGACTGAGCACCTTAAAAATTACTCTCAAAACTACTTTTAACAACTGTTACAGAAATTGTTTAAATAAAGCGTACGGGGAATTTGCGGGATAAACTTTAGCATCGACGTATTTTGGAAACGATTACAGATAAGTGTATACATCCTGCGTATGATATGTTTAAAAATGAATAAATAAATTTTTAGTGAAAGAATTATCTGCATTGATTTATTGATGTATAAAATATAATTAATTTCCATTGTCTGATTTAGGTAGTTGAAACGCACTCCCACACGAAACTTAAAACATGCCCGGTGCCGGCCTGAAGGTTAATCCTGCTGAAACGAAACGGTTTCAACAGGTCTTCATAGCGTTGTTAAAAATTGGTGACTGACTGGCTGATGATCCCGCTTTTTTCGCAATCGCAAGCGTCGCGGTTCAAATCCCTCCAGTACCGGTTTTTTTTTATTTGAAAATAGTACGACACTCATTAATGACCAATAGAAAAATTAGTTCACGAGTCGTAACCAAGACAACAAAATTTCTTGGAAATTTTTTGTAGGTAGACATTACTTCTTTTTAGGGTTTGTGTCCTTACGATTTTCTTACCGAATCTGCATTCGAGCAATAATTCATATCCAGAAATTATTTTTCGTGCAGTCCAACAGCGTCCTAATTTTCCCTCGCGTCCCGTTCGGGCAAATTACTACGACGTTGTTTGAACGCACTCAAAAAAATTTCCGGAAAGAATTAATGGTATTATGAGATTACATGTGAAAATTTATTTAATTTATTAGAAACGTGAAGATATTTTTACTCCTAACTTAATTTCATTTTTAAAATTATTTACACACGTATGCATAGTCGTTCGCCAGCAGCTCGCCGGCGACTCGCCGGAGTTTCGTTATGACTAGTATGTTGGCGGCAGTGTACGTCTATGTCAAATATTCGAGGTTATCAAGTTAGGTTTTCCGTCAGTTTTGACAGAAACTCACACAAAATCTAACCTGCTAACCTCGAATTTGACATAGACGTACAGTGCCGCCAACATACTATTCATAACGAAACTCCGGCGAGTCGCCAGCGAGCCGCTGGCGAACGACTATGCATACGGGTGTTAGTGTCACAATGTCGACGAGGGAAGTTGTGAGTAAAGCCTTTTACATATTTTTTTCTTCTGTTTCCTTTGTATCCTATCGTGCATTCAGTCGCTTTTACCACTGTTTCTTTTATTCGCCTCCATTCGTTTTCTACTGTTTTTTCCGCGTGCCAGTTTCTTAATCCCTTTTCTATTTCTCTATTATACTGCGTTCTACTTTCTTCGTTTACCAATGTTTGGTGGATTCCATTTTCTTCGTGCCTTTTCTTGCTTTATTTTATTCTTTTTTAATTTGCATTTAGCAATGACAAGGTGGTGATCTGTATCTAGACTGGTACCTCTATACGATCTTACGTCATTAATCTTATTACTATTTCTTTCTTGTACTAACATATGGTCAATTTGGTTGCCGTCCGTTGTTCTGGGTTGCATCCACGTGATCTTGTGATTCTTTTTATGCCTGAATTTTGTGCTCATTATGAACATATTTGTTGCTGCTGCAAAGTTGCACAACATCTCTCCGTTCTCGTTGGTTACTTCGTGTATTGTATGAATATTTGCGACTTATCTATAACATGTTTCACGGCCCACTTGGGCGTTAAAATCTCTAAGTATTATCAACATATCCCTTTTTGGTACCTCATCATATAGTTTTTCTAATTCATTGTAAAATTCTTGATGGTTTTCTTCATTTGCTTGTTCCGTTGGGGCGTAGACGTTTATAACTGATAGGTTATTTGGATCAAATTTAACTTTAATATATGATAATCTTCGGTTTATTGCCTTAAACTGTAGTATCTTCTTTTTTAACTTGCCTTGTACTAGGAACGCTGTTCCTCCATATCCTTGTTTCTTTTCTCCTGCATGCCAAATTTCATTATCTTTTTCGTCCATTTCTCCTTCTGCGCTCCATCTTATCTCTTATAAACCAGCTATGTCTACTTTGTTTCTTTTCAATTCCATCGCAACTTCCTGTACTTTTCCCGGCCTTAGTAATGTATTAACATTCCATGTACCAATTCTCACTATATTTTTCTTTATATCCTGTCTCCTCTGTTTCTGCGTTTTCTTTTTTATTACTATTTGTTTCTTGTCCTTGTCCTTTGCTTTGTTCCTGTCTAAATTTGTTTTGCCATCCTCCTCCCTTCATAGTTTTTTGACCCTATTTTTTCCATTGCTTCTGTCAATCTGTTCCATATCTATTCCTTCCCATTAATCCACATTATCTTATACCCAATTTTCACTGTGTTACCTTTCTACAGTGTGTTTCACATTACATGGAAGCACCCTGTATTTTATTTGTTTTTGTATGAATCGATTTGAATTTTTTACCAGTTGTACAACTCACCAAGAGGCATCTATTCATGTCCTTAAGCGCAAATGACGTTATTAGCCTGGCCTACTACGATGAAGAACATGAGTCGTATTGTCAATATTTTGCATCGCGTTAGAGTTACAGCAAAAAGTTATTAAGAAAAGTTGTTTAGAATCAAAAGAATACCCCAGATATAGATTTTTGTTTAATAATTCGAATTTTTAATTTGTATCCATAAATTTGTCAAAGTCCCAAATTTCAACTTTTAATTTGGTATCAAATGGTGCCATGGAGAAACAGCATTTTTATTATTGTTGCAAACGTCATTAGCTATTAATAATGGCTGAATTACGTTTAACTGTAGCTGAGAAAGCAGAAATAATTAGAATTACTGGTGAAAATGCAAGATCCAATAGAGAAGTAGCTGGAATATTTAATGGAAGGCATCCAGGGCGTGCACCTATTTAACCTGGAACTGTTAAAAAAATTAATCATCTTTTTAATTTGTGTCAGGATAAATAGGTGCACGCCCTGGATGCCTTCCATTAAATATTCTAGCTACTTCTCTATTGGATCTTGCATTTTCAACAGTAATTCTAATTATTTCTACTTTCTCAGCTACAGTTAAACGTAATTCAGCAGTTATTAAAAGCTAATGACGTTTGCCACAATAATAAAAATGTTGTTTCTCCATGGCACCATTTGATACCGAAATTAAAAGTTGAAATTTGGGACTTTGACAAATTTATGGATAAAAATTAAAAATTTGAATTATTAAACAAAAATCGGTATCTGGGATACTCTTTTGATTCTAAACAACTTTTCTTAATAACTTTTTGCTGTAACTCTAACGCGATGCAAAATATTGACAATACGACCCATGTTCTTCATCGTAGTAGGCCAGGCTAATAACTTAATTTGCTCTCATGGACATGAATAGATGCCTCTTGGTGAGTTGTACAACTGATAAAAAATTCAAATCGATTCATACAAAAACAAAGAAAATACAGGGGTGCTTCCATGTAAAGTGAAACACACTGTATATCTCATTCATTGCATTTGCTCTGATTATTCTGCGGATTTTTTGTTCTTCTTTTGTATTTTACCTTGCCATTTTCCCATTTTTACTATTATTAATTTTTTATTTTCCCTGGTTGTAATTATTTTAGTATTTTCTATTATTACTTAAGACCTATTTGCTCTTTCATAATTTTTTATACTTTTTCGTTCACATTGTCATTTCTTCTTTTTCCTTTTGTTCCAGTTTCATTTCAACATAATTTAATCTTCTCTCCATTTTCTCCATTTCGGTTTTCATTCTTTTATTTTCCCCTTTTACTTTATTTAATTCCATTTGGAATATATCTATTTTCTCTTTCATTTGCACTTTTCATTCCTCCATTCTGTCTAATTCCGTATTTATTGCTTTTAGTAGTTCTTCCTTTGCTGAATTACCCTTTTTTTTTACAGTTTTTGCCGTTTTTGAACTTAAGGTTCACTATTTACACTTCTCCTAAGCCCGGCTCTGTAATTTGTTTTGTTTTAAAACGTCTTATCAGAGTTCACACCTGTCACTATCTGCCCTCGTAAAAGGTCAGAATCCGGCCAACGCGTAGAAATCCCGGCCTTTGTCAATTTTCCTATTGCTATATTATCTACTGTTTCTGCACTTGGGCTTACTTATAAAACAAAGATTTGTTTCTTACTTTCTTCCTTACTCTCCTTATTTCACTTCACTACTTGTTTTACGGCTTAAATTCTAGTAAATTTTAGTTAAAATATGTTTAATCGAGGAGCACAAATTCTCTACTGCTTTCTAAACACTCGCCAGGACCGGCCTCATAGATATGTTAATAACTAAAAATAATATACCGCAAAACGTCGGCATCCAAGTAAACGGTATACACAGGCGCGTGCTGGGACTCTACAGAGGGCCTGGGCATTTAAATTTTAGAAAAGGCCCCTAAAAAATACCGTGGTGAAAATTTTAATTTTTTCGAGGTCATATGATCTAAAACAACCGAACGGTAAGTTGAGAAATATATTCACTTATAATATCATGAGTAGCCAAGTTATGTCGACTATAAAAATAACTTTGACTAAAATGGTATTCGAAGTACTATTCAATGAATCAAACTATTTTTTCAAATAGTTTTCAGCAAATCTAGCAACAAATCATGCAATTTCTATAGTAACAGAAAACTAAAATTGATTTTTTTAAATAGAAACTACGTTTGTTTAACATAGTCATATATAATACTATAAGTACTGAAAGTTATGTCGATTATTGTTGGGGTAGTAGGTATCACGAAGGTCTATTGCGTTTGGATACAAATGTTGCAGAAGGACTATTCAGTGAACCAAACCCATTTTTCAAATTAAAAAATCTCAACATTTCGTTACACATGTTAAAAAACAAATTGTGTAAACATCTTCAATAAATATTTTAATTTGTTCAAAATAGTCACTTGAGTACTAGTACAATATTCGCTACAATTTGGTACTAGTACAATAGTCACTACAGTGACATTGGCCATGAAATGCAAAATCTCAAGTTTTCATTGGTCCACTTTTGACAGATGACAGGTAAACTGAATTGTCACTTAAATACCTTTTAGGAAGATATATCTTTTCTTTCTTGTATGTGGATATCTCCGCTGGTATTTTTTTGAATAGTTAAGAAACTTCAAATTCTGTACTTTTACATATGGCAGGTGAATTGAATCCTCAAAATAGTAATTGGTAACGTAGCATTAGGCAGGGTAATATGGTAACAAAACTAAAAACATGATAAGTAATAGATATTAACGATACAAGTTTGATTATGAGCATCTTAACGACACGAGTTTGATTGCCAAAAACGAGGCGGTGAGCCGAGTTTTGCGGCAATCAAACGAGTCTCGTTAAGTGCCATAAGCAAACGTGTATTGTTCAATATTTTATCTTCATCAATAAATTCTGGTTCAATGTATTTCTTGATACAAAAAGAGTGCGGTAATATTCATTACCGCACTGAGTGCGGTAATATCTATTCATTACCGCACTGAGTGCGGTAATAAAGCTCATAACGATACTAAAATTAATTTAGTTAAGAGTCTATAACAACACTGATGAAGATAAAATGTATTAAAAACTAGTAGCTACTTATTGTATAAGTGTTGAATGTAGCATATAAGTCACGAAAGAAGAGGTTTAATCTCGACGCCCGCTGGGGTAGTGCAATACAACGTTTTAGCTAACACCTCTCGTAAATCTATTTAATATTTTTTATGCTAACATGACATTTGATAAGCTATTAATAAGATTTAAAAGTTACAAACAAGCCTTGGATTAGTTCGTATGTAGCTATAATAATTATTTCTTCGTGGCTTTTCTAGTTTTTCTTATTAGTGGCTGACTAATGATGAACTTCCTTTATTTGAAAAAAACAATAGTAATATTCTTAGTATGAGTAGGTGTTGGATAATAGCTATATAACAAGTACATAATTTCATGAGTTTATTTCATTGCCGAGCAAGTATTGTGAGCGAGGTCAATAAAGAAGACGAGTCAATAAGGTCAGATTATGTACGAATGATCATTGTCTTTAGCTTTAGATGTCTTATAAACGTTTTCAACATTTCTCTTTGATAACTGATGTCACAGTTTGGCAAACATCATTCACTTTTCCTTCAATTTTTTTTTTTGCTGGAATAACTTCAGAAATTCTGTTGAAGGAGCTTATCGGCATACTTTGACTAATTTCAAGAAATCTACGACAATCCAAGCATTCTAAATCACTATAAAATGATCCATGATCCACAAATCTGTTCTCTATACTGACTATAATTTGCACCATCACGACATTGTTAATGTGGTCAAACGAAAATGATCTTCATTTTGATAAGTTATATATTTTTTAAAACATACGAATAGTCCCAGGGCCCGACAACTCAGGGCCCACCGGGAAATGCCCGGTAGCCCGGCGGGCCAGCACGCGCCTGGCGTATACATTTGAAAATAGTTAAAAACGCAATATAATATCTGAGATGTAACATAAATCAGGAATGGGACCCTTCCATAGAATTAAAAAGACGGATTGAATATGCTAGAGCAATACTACTACTTATGAAGAAAACCCTTTGCAGGCGCAACATAAATTTGTCCCTTCGGATTCGTATAGTTAGAGCATATGTTTTCTCGGTGTTATATTATGGAGCTCTCTGCCCCGAAAGTAGTACTTCAGCAAATCATGCCGATGTAAAATGAGGTTGTGATAATTATCTCAAGGGCAAAATACAATAGACTTTATTATTTTTAATTTTTACAAGATTAGATAAGATAAGAGTTAAGGTGTGTTAGTAATTTTGTGCAGCATATATGAGTGTTTGTTTTTGGAGTCAAATAAAAGCTTCATTCACCCAAATTAGGAAAGCCACGACAATCGAAAGATTTAAACCTCGAGAACCCCACGATTGTTTAGTTCGCTATGATCATCTAAATACAACTTTCTTAGGGCCCATGAAATTGATTAGTTTTAAATTTAAATAAATTGTCATAAATATAACCTTCGATTAACATTTTATATCAGATCGATATTCCATAGTAGATATTTAGAAATTCAACCCCTAAAGGGGTAAAATGGGAGTTCCAATTTTGTATAAAAAAATAATATTAAATAGACATTTCGATTTGAAACTTCGTAGGAGTACTCCTAAACACAAATAAGCAAACACGTATTTCGTGATTTTCCGAAAAGCAACCCCTTAGGGGGTGAAATGGGGTAAATAAGCCTAAAATTTGATATGGGTGTCGTTATTGAGGTTTTTTGGGACGTTGATTGCGAAAATGGTATTTGAAATTTGGCAGGCAGATTTCTCATAGGGAGTAGGTATACGCTAAGAAAGGATTTTTAAAAATTCAACTCCTAAAGGGGTAAAAAAGAGTTGGAATTTTGTAAGATCAAATTTTGAACTAAGTCATTCAAAGTGTTTGGAAATTTGTCCCCTGAAGGTGAAAATAGAAGATGACGGGACGGAACGGGACTGGACGGGATGGGACGGGATGGGATGGGACGGGACGGGAAGGGACGAGACGGGACTGGGCGGGATGGATGGGATGGGAGGGGTGGGAACGGAGCGGGAAGGGACGGGACGGGACGGAAAGGTATGAAATGGGAGGGGGAGGGGACCGGGGCGGGACGGGACGGGACGGTCTTATATATAAGAATAGAAGTCCTGACTCACTCACTGACTCATCAACGCCCAGCCCAAACCCTTAGACCTAGAAAGCTGAAATGTTGCACAGACGTTCCCCTTATGATGTATACAAGGAATAAGGAAGGATATTTCGAAATTCAACCCCTAAAGGGGTAAAATAGGGGTTTCAATTTTGTATGAAAAAATAATACTAAATAGACAGGGAAAGGGACGGGGACGGGGAAAGGGACGGGGACGGGATGGGATGGGATAACAGAAAATAATTAGTCATTATTTAATGCACAAATAACAAACTTCGCCCGTACCAAGTCGCGGGTAACAGTATATTACATTTCAGCCCTGCGATTGAGGTTTTACTCTGTATTTGGAATTTATCCTTAAAAAAGATATTTACATAGAAGTCGGCAGCTACTTATAACAGGATATGCTGCTATCATTCGACACTCGGTGAGTTGTTTACATACTAAAAGATAAACAATTTGCACACATTTTAAATATGCTTTATTATCTTCTTGTCAAGTAGTTGCCTCCTCTTCATTTTTACAGTAGCGGCATCAAAACTAACAACCTTTATTATACAATATTAAGCTGAAACTGTTTATTACAAGGTAGCAGTTTAAACATTCAAAATGGTAGAAAATAAATAACAAAATATTTGGTATTTACCAAATGTTTATTAGTGATTTTCATGAACTACCTTTACTAGGATTGTAACTAAATCATTCTCATGTATTCGTGTTTGCTGTAAATATATAAAACAAATATATAAGGTTATTCAGTGATACAAATAAAGCCTTACGCAACTAAATAAAACATCTACACCGACACAACTTGTTGAGCCTTAACATGAGAGCTATTCAGTTGTGGAATTACACATGCCACAGCATACCAAATCAAGATGCATACAATAATAACTACAGCTGTTATTTCTCGTACTCGCTCTCCAAGGAATTTCCCGATTTGTGATAATATGGTCAGAAAGTTCATAGCATTGTCAGTATCTGCGCCTTTTTCGGTTCCATTCTGGCTGTGGATAAGGTCTGTGCAAACCAATGGTGCGAATATTAAGAGAAAACAAATTGTAACCCTGTAACAGAATACATTTTATTCAATACTTTTAAATCGGGCCTAATTAAACGAGGTGAAAACTTCATCTAAAGACAATAATTCAGATATTATACTTACACAATAACTGCACTTTTGCTTCTTTTCAACAGACATCTTATGGTGATAGCCATCGTTCTCAGCGGTTTGTGGCCGCTTAATGTTTTAAACAGGTAAACAAATAGCATACTTTTTTCCGATTACAATTAACTGCACTGAAAATACCGGACAAAAGTAATTTATCTTATCTTGGTTTAAATAAGCAATCAGTTTCCTCACACGCAGACTGCTAAACGTTTGACGTTAGGTTGTGCCGACGCAAGAGTGGATTACACATTCACAAGCATGCGTCAGACATATAAAAAAATATGTTGTTTTACATTGTTAAAAATATATTTGTTTATTTAAATGTAATAAACATAGCTGCATGTTATATTATTTTAGAAAATAAGGTAGAAGATGAAAATTGTATATTCAAATTGTAACAAGACGTCTGGTACGTTGGTTATATCCCTCCATTTTCATAAATTAGTTTGGACTTTTTTATTGCCAGCTAGCTCAATATCAATGACATCACTTTCGTTATACTTACCTCAGTTTGTGGTTATGGAAAACCCGTGTTGTAATGAACCGAGAAATTGACCTAAGTCGTGCTAAGCTGAAAATGTTTTCTTCAAAAATCTGCTCGAATAACAGCCAATTTTTTTACACACCAATAAACAACAAACAGATAATTTCCTGTTAAAAAAACAATGCTAAATAATACTAATGTCAAATCTTAGACCATGAAACGGATGGCGATGTATAACCCACATTTATACGCACAATAATATTAATTCACGAGCCAAACATTTATTTCTGCTACACATTCATACTAACCATAATAAACTCACACAACCGACAGCTGTGTCTACTACGCAGATGCTCCAGCACAGTGCTTACAAAATCATGACATTAAATCACTCGCTGACAGCTGTTTCAAATTATGCCTTTGTGTACACGGCCTAATGCGCATATCCTTGTGCGCGCACACGCATTCGAAAATAACCAAATATGTTTTAAATTCCCCACCTGTAGTAACAAAAAATGTACAAATTTCCATTGGTGTAACTCTAGTTGAATTGTTGAATTCTCACTTCCGCTGGCTGCGACACTGCTTGAGAGCACACCAGAATAACTCCTTCGCTCTCTGAGCTCACTGCCGACTTTCCGGCTCTCTCTGCAGACTGCATATTAGCGCGGGTTCCAAAAACACATTGCGCGCGTTGAACTTTCCCTCATTTGGTTAGATTTAATTCTTAAAGTCTACGAACATACAACAAATCCCTAGCATACATGTACAAAAAGCATCTGTGTATTGAAATGCTATTTTGGCACCCTTATGCAAACCAGATCAAGTTCCTGTTTCAAAATAAAGATTAGTAGAACTATAACTCTGGATAGCAGAAATGCTTTGGATGAATAGACAAAAATCAACCACAGGAATTGTGAAATACATTATCTTACGATAGGACAAACAACAGCTAGATAGATGGACAGGTTAGCATACATAAAAACATAACAAATTATCTGACTTGAAATTCGCCATTAATACTAAAAAAAGAGAACACAATTTTTTGTCAAAATATCACCCACAAAATATAGTAACATTTGCGTTTAATTTTTATTGGTTGTTGGGTGTTTTTTTTATCCATCATTTGGAGTTTAACAGCAAGGTAAAATTCCTTGGTATTCATGGTATTTAATATTAGAATTAAATTTCGGCTTAGACCACGTCTTCTTTTTGTAGATATGTAGACGATGCTTTTGTCATCTGGCCACACGGACGCCAGACATTGGATATGTTTATAAAACACTTGAATCTGTACATCAGAACATACAATTCACAATGGTAGCTTAGGACATGCAGTGTATCGAAAGAAAACACACACGGACAGATATCTAAATGCAAACTCACAAGTAGTAAACAGACACCACTAATTGGATTAAATGTTCAATTAAATTAATCCACATATGATTGGCACTTTGATTGACCTAATTAAACCGCGAATCAAATGCTCTAATTAAATGACCCAATTAAACCCCGAATTACATGGTCTAATTAATTAACCTAACTAAAATCCCCAAATTAAATTACACATATGTCCACATATGAAGCTTTGCTTCTATCTCTCTTGCACGCGCATGTTCACCTTCCATCTGACTCCCCCGCGTTGACCGTTATAGCCTCTCTCTCGCTCCCGTGGTGAGTCTTATTTAATATAAAAAATCTTTGGTTTAAGCCGGATTCGAACCGTGCACCTTTGTGCTAGCAGTCTGAGTGCTTTGCTTCAAAGCTACAAAGCCCTAGTGCTAACATTTTGCAAGTTCTGTTTGAATGAAATGAATGATATGCTTGTATTGGTCGGGTTACCAATATAATTGGTCTCGTAAAACCGAATGTTGTTAAAAATAAATCAAATTTAAAACGTCTTCAATTTTCTAAAATATACAACAAAAACATTGTGTAAAACGTGTATTTAGTCAATAATGTACGTAGTTCATTTTTAAAATAGATATATAAATGAAACCGTCTTTTTATTTGGGCACTGGGCGTTTAAAAATGTCGGTATAATTGCAGTTCACAACCATGTAGCTTCGATTTAATTTTGATTTTTATAATTACATTGTGCCGTTTGTGTAATTTATGAATCCGTTGCTCGATTTGCGAATGATTTGAGCCGTTTGCCGCTGTAATTAAATCCTGTCGCAGCATATTTTTTGATATTCATCACTCAGAGCCGGAGTTTCGGGCAGGATTCTACTTGCAGCAGTCCAAAACAGCGTCCCTATTGGCTACTCCTGAAATAATGTTTTCGTGAATGTATAAAACGGCGAGGAGATCCGAGGGTTTTTGCCACAGACAGGCGTTACCGAAGAGGACCTGAGGGTGTTCATGCAGGAGACGATGCCTTCCTATGGCGTAACAACGGTGATGACACCCTAAATCCCCCAAACCCGCCGTCAAAAGAAGCGCCTATTATGCGATCTCTATGCGCCAGTAAAGTTGTTCATTTGGGCCTGGATCCTTATAAAAACTTTTCACCTGCAGCCAGACTCCTGAAAAGCGGACATCGCAGCTGCCGTTTCATTCACAGCGGAAGCTTTTATAGATTTTCTAGACGCTCTACCGGACATGTTTGCAAAGGCCAAACAGGAAAGTTTCAAATGTGATTTAAGTGAACATACAGTGGAGCATGTGATCCAATGACACTTGCAGAATTATTCCAAAGGACCCCGCGACCAAATTCACGCTTTACTTAACGTATGATGTGAGGCCATTTTGTAGCCCTTAGTGATTTAATTAACTACATAAAGCCCACCGCAGAAAACTGCAACATTTAACATCAAGCATAGCCTTTCATAAATTTGTACACTCCGAGTATCATCGTTTCTAATTTGTAACCTTTTGAGCATCCCTTCTAATATTATTTCGTGCACCTGCATTCCCCCGCAGACGTGAAAGCGTTGTTTGTTAAATTATTTGAAATTCAGCCCGTGAGAGCAACAAGGACAGCCTCTGTTAAGCAGCTGTCTTGGCCGCTGTGCCACGCGAGGATTTTGCGCTCTGATTGGCTGACCACTTTTGGAGGTTCGAGAGCGTCTGTCTGGAATCGAGTTCAGCGTCGCTTTTGGGCAGGCATACCCGTACCGCAAGAGAGCACAGACGGTTTAAGGCGAGTTTGTCGCCTCCCTGCGCCTAGCGCTGCGGAGGCGTCCGTTCTGTTGGACTTTGTTTGTTGGAGGCGTTCGGGGTCCTTCCGCTGTTGCCGCAACAGTTGACTGTGTTTATTGTTGAGAACGGTTTGTGCTTGTGCGAGAGGTTATGTTGGTTTCGTCCGATATCTTGCTGATACAGCTAATTTTGTGACTTTGGATTCTGGCGAGCATGTTGATGCCGTTTGGTCCCGCCTTTTGTTTTCAAAGACGGGCCGTCGAGGGTGACAGTAGTAGAGAGATAATGGGCGTTCTGGCGCACTTTTGTGGTCGTTTTCCCATGTTATTCTTATGGGGCGAATTTCGATGGCGCGGGGCAAATATCTCTAGTTTGGCTTATGCTAGGAAGCTGGTGTAAGTTTTATTTTGTAGCTGTGAAGATTTGCGACTAACGTTTTTGTTAAAATCTCGATTGATTGTTTATTAGCGTAAATATAAACAATTGAAATTTGCACTAATCTGGGAATTTTCCATGACGTCACTAGGAGGCAACGCCTGAAAGCGCGGGAGAATGCGACGGTGCTGCCATCTGGTGGCGTTTCGAGTAAAGTTTATGTAGGAATCTGTGTAGGGATTTATTTTTTTGGTTTGTTTCCGTGCTCATGTGGTTTAAAACTCAAACGATAATTTTTAGAAAACATGTAATGTAAAAGGTTCTGGTACCGCACTTCCACACCTCTGACGTCACGGCCTTGAAAATAACTCATATCTCCCTAATACATGTAAAGGTATATGTCTATCTCTGTTCATACACCAGTGCTACCAACATACAGGGTGTTTCATATAATTGTTGCATTTTGAGTGTGTTTTGTATTTAAAAACTGCGTTGGGGCGTACGGAATGCTGCGAAAATAGAAGGTTGTTAGATTTCTCGTTTGAAGTTTGAAAAGCTTGGATTTGTGAAAGTTATAAGAGAATAAAATGTTTGCGAACTTTATTATAAATATAAATAATTGTTCTGACGGCACACGTAGTTAGAGCTGCTGAGCATTCGAGCGCCCCCGCAGAACGTTTAGAAGCTCTGACGTCACGATGTTTTGGAGGGCGTGCGTAATTTGATATGAGACGTTTGGTTTTACATATTGGTCAGAACCTTTTGCATTGTATTAGTATATTAATAATTTTCAAAAAAAATGGTTTGGTTTTAGGTGCTAACGGTCAATCTAGATAAAACTATGCTGATGCAATTTTTCACAAAAAAATTCAAATCTAATCGTGATGTTACATTAGAAGTATCGAATAAAACGATTACAAATGTTAAAGTTTTTAAATTATTGGGCATTAACATTCCATGAGGTGACCATTAATTGGTCGAAATTACCAAAAGTAATTTAGCGAACAACAATTTACAATAAAGAACAATTGTAAATAAAAATGGAGATTTCTTTATTACAATTCCTGGATTTCAAATACATACCTTTTGTAATATACTTATATATTTGTTAATAAAGAGGATCAATCTCGCGAAATTTTATTATTAGGTATATTTAACCTACGTAAATATTGAATCTCTGTTATTGTGTTTTATTACCTACATTAAGCGTAAACAATTACAATAAAGAACATTTGTAAATAAAAATGGAGATTTCTTTATTACAATTCCTGGATTTCAAATACATACCTTTTGTAATATACTTATATATTTGTTAATAAAATACTATTTATTAAATTACTGGTTTTTATTTTACATATAACTACATTATTCTAGAACATTGTGTGTATTATAATGACCCCAAGGCAAAGTATTAATCTTATTTGCTTGCACAAATCGTTTGTCGTCATACGGATCCAGGGCTCTCTTCTTAATTTTGGTAGTGAAAACTTTGTTTTTGGGACCGAATTGATCTACTTACAACGCGTAATGTACGACTATTGAAAAGAGAATCGTAGTAATCTTGAAAAGTTATATTCTTCTTTGTCGCGTTCTTGTTAATTCCTTTGCACTTCTTAATAAAATCTACATTGTTCTTTCTAATAGCATACATTTTAGCCCGCAATCCAATAAATTCTGTTAATGGCTCCCCATTCAGCTCATCCTTAAATTTCCCGAGTATTTTTTTATTAACTCGTGGAATATTGAACGGGTTGTCTGGTAAATAGTCGGAGGTATCAAAAACACCATCCTCGCCTTTTAAGGCCTGTTCTCTAATTATGTCGTATATATTACCATTGCCGATATCTTGGAAACAATAGACGAAAGAGTCCGTATCTCCATAAAGTAATGTGGTAGGGCAACGTTTCGAGACAACAGGTTTAATGAAATCGTAATGAAACGAATACATTATTAATTTCGACAAGTCCAAAATTACCTGACCCAAGTATACTGGTTTATTGTAAACTAGTTTGTCTTTGTTAAGTTCGATTAGCACCAGGTTTTCCTTAAATATAGTGCACGATCTGAAATTAGGAAGGGCTATTAGCTTCTTTGCTGATCTCCAGGAAGTTACTAGCCGCATTTTTCTATGGTTTCTAATATTTTCCATAGTTTTCCCAAAGACCGCGTTATTCATTAACTTATAGAAGTCCTTTTCGAATTCGTTTCGCGCTTTTTTACGTAGTTCCGTGTTCATATCGATATAACATTTTAACCATCTCGATTGTGAAAATTTTAATACTCTGTGAATTTTTCCTAATTTCAGACCATGCAATAAACATTGTGTTAAGTTCCTAAGATGTAAAACGTATTTTTCTTTGTCGAAAAGGGTTAGCATTAATTTAGAATTGCCAGGCGTGTTGTTGTTGTTTGGTGGAACACGGTGTTCTGCACAAAAAGGAAATTCCGCATGGTCATCGTGTAAGTCGGTTGGGTATTTCAAATCAACTTCCAAAAGAAGAGAGTGAGGAGAAGTGCCATCAACATCATCATCATCATTATCATCCCCCAATAGATTTAAACAGAAACGGTCGCTGTAATTGGTTGATATTGCTCGTTTTAATAGTTCTTCGTTTGACCATTCGATACTCATTATTTTCTCTTGCAAAATTTTAACTGCATCGTCTTTGAACCATGCAAATCCTCCAGTTGGTAGCGGTTCTGACATCGAATGTCCATATAAATTGTTGCAATCTGTAAAGAGCATATGTTGAACAGGTTTTGTGGAGTCAAAGCTCTCCATTTGTTCATTATTTGCCGTCATATATCTATGCGAACACTGTGTTATCCCACCACGAATAGCTTTCTCTGTGAATAGGATCATGTCGATGTCCACCATTAATTCTAATTTTATGTCGGTCTTCTTTAGTGCCGCTTGCCATGCTAGACCCGGTCCTGTATAAAAATGTACTGGGTCTAATCCGTATACTTCCATACATAAAAATCTGAATTGTTGGAAGACATCTGTTAACAGTTTCACATCACATAAAAGGTAAAGATCAGCGTATTCTCCTAGCGTTTGGATATTAAATGTATTCCAAACTTTCTGTGCATGAATGTAATCTTGTTCGGAAATATTCTCTTCTTTAAGCAGATTGTAGAATTTATCCATCGATGGAAGTTGCTTTTCATTTAATTTCTCTAACGAATCCACATAATCACAGCAAAAAACTGATTTTCTTGTCATCAAATGAAACTGTTCTTCAATAGGGAAAGCGTCCTTGGTATATCGAAACATATCGTTTGTTAAATTATTTGTCAATGTTTCCAGCTTACGAGGTAGAAATCGAAATGAATCGATAAATCTCCACTTATAGTCTCCGCATAATTTTGTTACCGCGATATAATTTTCTTTCGTTATTGGGAGAACTTCGACCGGTTGACTATTAAAATCTAATTCTGATATTAAAAAGTGAATGTCGTAACCAGATAAATTATGCATAATTATAGGAATATATTTGCCATTTTTATAATTTATATTGCAGCCTTGACACAAAGCAAATCGAAATTTCCCTGTTAAGTGGTCGTGGTCGGCTACTTTTATTACAACATCCTCGTCGTCGTCCTCACTATAATTTTGAAAAGACCGTTTACAATGTCTACAAGTGGTAGCATTATCAAATTCCATTTGTTCTTCAAAGGTCAAAGGTAACATTGGCAAATAAACTTTCATCGCTTCCGCTATGATTTCAGTCTCAATCCGCAGTTGGTTTACAAACCATTTTGCAGGATTATGCCCTCTATAGGTTTTAAAATGAGATAGAGAATCGTCGAACGAACACACCACTTGATAAGCAACTGCGAACGGTTCATGTCTTTGATAGGATCTTGTGTATGACGTCACTGCTGTGAAGTCATCATCGCTGTCATCTATATTGTTAATGGGAACGATTAAACTTTCGAAATCTGCCACAATTACGAAACCATGTTGCAGATCGAACTCGTGCTTCTTAAACTTCAATTCATTCTCCCCCGGTTCATAAATTCTATTCGTACAGGATCCACCAACTTGCAGTCTTGCATATGTGTTATTAAACGTTGTGCAGTCCAGAAATAACGAAGACATCTGTCACATATAAACGACTTACCGTGGTGTTTCGAAAACTGTGATCTGCATAAGCGAGATAGATTTTTAATCCACGCATAATGTCCGTACGATGCTTCCCCTTTTTTTTTCTCTCTTTTGTTAAATATAAGAGGTTGATGTGGTTATCTTTGCATTCCTTGGTTACGTTGTAGGGTCCCACTATCTTATCCTTTCTAAGTCCGTAAACGTTAATAGATATATTTGGATTTTGTCGTTCAAATTTAGGTATATCTTTAATTTTCACTGGAAACTCAATTCCTTTTAAATTAAAAATCTCTTCGAAATTTTGAGGATAAGAACCGGGCCGATCGGAACTTTTGTTGACCGGATAAAGCGCAGACACCAATGCATAACAAAAACACCTGTTATCGTTGTTTTTAACATTAACAACGGCATGTTTGGTTTTAATCCGCTGAGGTAACTCTATATACTTCGATGCTGACAATGGAACGAATTTGTTGATGTTTACTGTTAGGTTGATAATTCTTTTTAGCGCCCATCCACTTCCTTTTTCGGTAAACTCCGACATCTGTAAAAACAAAAATTTATTGAACGCAAGAAAAAAACTGATATTATACGTACCTGAGTTAGAATATTATCCCTCATTTCGGTAAAGGCATTTAGAACGTTAGTTGAACGATAAATGGGGAAATTGCGGGTTGAGAAGTATTTAATTTCTTCAATTTCTGGGTCATGGACTAGATAAAATTCCCCTACCAACACGATGTTAACTTTTAATGCTTCCATTTTATTTTTCAAAGAAGACCTAATTTTATCGTTAAATACTTCAAAAACAGAATCCATAAATTCTTTGGGGTCTTTAATATTCATCTTATTTTGGATCAACCCTGTACGTATTCTGCTTTTAAATGCCGAGTCAATCTAATAACAAAACAACAGGTGTAAAAAACATGTACTTATGAACGAATTTTTTCTTACCGTTATCCATTCTGCTACATCTTGCGTGTCCTCCAATCCACGTCCGCTTTTATTCAATTTGTTCGATATCTCTTCTTGATAGCATTTCAATGTGCCTAACACACTTTCATAATGTCTTTTCTCACCAATCGTTCCTTCACAATTATTAATTAGTTCGGATAACAGAGAAATGTTTTCGGCGTTCTTTTCAAATACCGAGTTCCACTCAGAAGCAGTTTTGCAAAGAGATATAATTCTCCTTACAATGTTAACTAATTCACTAAAGTTATTCATTGTTTCAGTTCTGTTGTCACATTAATACTGACGCTTTTTTAACTTTGTAAGTAGGTATCTATGACAGGGTGGAGCTGCATCGTTTAAACCAGTGGTTCTCAAAGTGTGGTACGCGTACCCACATTAATACTGACACTTTTTTAACTTTGTATGTAGGTATCTATGACAGGGTGGAGCTGCATCGTTTAAACCAGTGGTTCTCAAAGTGTGGTACGCGTACCCACATTAATACTGACACTTTTTTAACTTTGTATGTAGGTATCTATGACAGGGTGGAGCTGCATCGTTTAAACCAGTGGTTCTCAAAGTGTGGTACGCGTACCCACATTAATACTGACACTTTTTTAACTTTGTATGTAGGTATCTATGACAGGGTGGAGCTGCATCGTTTAAACCAGTGGTTCTCAAAGTGTGGTACGCGTACCCACATTAATGCTGACACTTTTTTAACTTTGTATGTAGGTATCTATGACAGGGTGGAGCTGCATCGTTTAAACCAGTAGTTCTCAAAGTAGGTACGTGGCAGGTCAACAAAAAATAAGACAAAAATAGATGAAAAAATTATTTGTGTGCTTAAGACCCCACAGGAGAAGTGTAAACTGCTATGGCATTGGGTATAATACAATTCTACATAAAAAATGACCTTTTGTTTCACCCTGTATAATTTTCCACCAAAAAATGAAGTTTTAGCGAAAATCGTACGACACTCATTAATGACCAATAGAAAAATTAGTTCACGAGCCGTATCCAAGACAACAACAAAATTTCTTGGAAATTTTTTGTAGGTAGACATTACTTCTTTTTAGGGTTTGTGTCGTTACGATTTTCTTACCGAATCTGCATTCGAGCATTAATTCATATCAGGAAATTATTTTTCGTGCATTCAACAACCTCATAATTTGCCCTCGCGTCCCGCTCGGGCAAATGAATACGACGTTGTTGAAACGCACTCAAAAAAATTTCCGGAAAGAATTAATGCTCTTATGAGATTATATGTGAAAATATAAGGTTTTGAAAATTTTAAAATCTTGGACTCGCCCTATATAAGTCAAAAATTATACATAGTGGTGGCGCGATGGTAGACGGGTGGACAGAGTGCATCAGCTGATGTGATGTACACCCCTTCCCCCTTTTTGTTTTTAATATAATAAAAATGTATGTAAGCAATAGGTATCTCTGTGTTTTATTTAAACATGACGCGTAATTGAGTTACACAGGTTAATACTATACCTACTAAATAAAAAGGTTTAAGATTTTTTTATATTTCAGTTTACTTACTGATAAGGGGTACCCAAAACTTTTTGTTGTTAAAAAGGGGTACAGTGCCTAAAATAGTTTAAGAACCCCTGGTTTAAACATATTGCAGACGGATAATGAACGGTGACCTTGCAATAAAAATCGTCGTCTCGATTACACTAGCACCGATAAATAATTGAAAACATAATGCACTCTCGAGAGTACAAAAACATGTGCAAATGTGAAATGAGCTCGCGACCATGAATTTGCCTCGCAGCCGAACAAGTATTACATTAAACAAATATATAAGTATATTAATGTATTTGAAATCCAGGAATTGTGATAAAGAAATCTCCATTTTTATTTACAAATGTTCTTTATTGTAATAATTGTTTATTCTTCCTCGCTAGATTCGAGTATTTCGTGACACATTAATAGTCTATTTCCCCACACTAACTCAATATCTGCTATACAGTTAACTGGTAATTTTAATAATCTTATATAATTTAATTTTGGTATTTATTACAGAACTAATAATTAATGCACAAATCGTATAACGTAGAACTACAATGCATTAAGAGCGTTGTTTCAAAATTCGTTCTCAAAAACACAAAGTTTTTTTGGTCATTATAATACACTCAATGTTCTAGAATAATGTAGTTTTATGTAAAACAAAAACAATAATTTAATATTGGTATTACAGAACTAATAATTAATACACATAAATCGTATAACGTAGAACTACAATGCATTCAGAGCATTGTCTCAATACCTACATTAAGCAGAGAGATTCATTCCTCGGGGTTTGAAATAAGAATAGTTAACTAAGTTAACTAAGTTAACAACATCAATGCAATTTTGTTATCTATAAATAGATATCTGCTTTTGTTTTCTGTATGCAAAGATAAATTATGTCAAGTTAATAAAGAGGCAGCCTTCAGCATCAGAGCGCATTCCAAGGCTCTCAGATAAAAATTTATATTTCTATAACCGTTAAAGTTAGCGACTTAATTTTTTTTTAAACTTTGTCAATGTTCTGCCCACATTTGACTCGATATGTATATATAGACATTTTCAATAATTCACATAGCTCGCCGCAGGGCGAAGTTTTAAATGCACGATTTTGATAATTCTATATTCCTAACTTTTTTTCAAAAACTTTAAACATTTTCGACATTTCTGAATTACCATTATAAGCGCTCACATTTCAAGTATAAGTCTGCAAAAAATCAGAATTTTAGATTGTATACTTGAATTAATGCAACTGCTAATGTGAAGAAAAATGTAGTTTTTCTAATTCGAACTCAGTCACGTTTAAAGGTCGGTTTCAAAGTTCGGGTGCGTAAATATAAACAATTGAAATTTGCACTAATCTAGGTATTTTCCTGCCAAGGGGTCCTCGGGGCTCTGCTTCTCTCCAAGGGGGCCCCCGGAAACCACAAGGTCAGGGGCGTGGGAACAATTTGCTGACCGTGGGAATATTTTGCTGATCGTGGGAACCTCGGGTCATCCTGCTAAGCATTCGAACGCGCAACTTACTTACAACCTACGCTAGTAACTTATTTAAATCTAGAGAAATGTATCTAGTTACTTGTACTTTCTTATGGAATACCCAGTATGTTGGTAGCACTGTTTTGTAGACGGGGATAGGCATATACCTTTACACGTGTTAGAGAGAAACAGACTATCCTCATGACTGTTAAATCTATTGGGGGATGATGATGATGATGATGATGTTGGTGGTACTTCACCTCGCTCTCTTCTTTTGGAGGTTGATTTGAAATACCCAACCGACTTCCACAATGACCATGCGGAATTTCCATTTTGTGCAGAACACCGTGTTCCACCAAACAACAACAACACGCCTGGCAATTCTAAATTAATGTTAACCCTTTTCGTCAAAGAAAAATACGTCTTACATCTTAGAAACTTAACACAATGTTTATTGCATGGTCTGAAATTAGGAAAAAATAATTTGTTATGTGGCATCTGTACAATTGTAATAAGTCTTCAAGCTACGTCTAAAATTGATATGAAGAGATTTGTAGTTCTTGTTTACAAAAGTTGAGCTGTTTTGATGCTAATAATGAAATTCGGTTTCATTAAGAAAAGCTCAAACGTTAATTTTTGGAAAACATTTAATAATAATTATTAAACAAATTTGTAACACTAAAACCTAAGTTGTTCGATGGCAAATAACAATCACAAAATAAGGATAGAGTTTATTTATTGTTGAAACAAATTTATAATTTGATAAATTTTTTAAAACATTTGAAAAATCCGGAAATTTTAACGAATGTCCCCCCATCGTGTGTATGTTAACAGGTGGCATTATTTTTTTGGTTCCAAACTCCAATATCTAAAGATTGTGTGATTTACTTCATATCTAAAATCCGGTATTCTATTACGTGGGTGATTCATTAGAAGTGAAAATTCATTCGAAGTTAAATTATCTAAATCCATACCCATATAAATATGATAGTTTTCAAGCTCCTCAAGGACTTCGTCACTTATATTGTATTGATACATCATAAATTTATTATCTTTCCATTTATTTTCAAGATCGTTAAGACATTTAAAAAAGATTTAACTTTAATTCTCAGAAACAACGCCTTTTATACGCTAGATGAGTTTTTAACATTTAAATTCAGAACTAATAATTAATGCACAAATCGTATAACGTAGAACTACAATGCATTAAGAGCGTTGTTTCAAAATGCGTTCTCAAAAACACAAAGTTTTTTTGGTCATTATAATACACTCAATGTTCTAGAATAATGTAATCCGAGTAATTTAATGTCTTCTTGCTTTGATATCATTAAACGCACATTTATTATACACAATTTATATAAAGAAATCTCCATTTTTATTTACAAATGTTCTTTATTGTAATTGTTTATTCTTCCTCGATAGATTCGAGTATTTCGTGACACATTAATAGTCTATTTTCCCGCACTAACTCAATATCTGCTATACAGTTAACTGGTAATTTTAATAATTATATAATTAATTTAATTTTGGTATTACAGAGCTAATAATTAATACACATAAATCGTATAACGTAGAAACACAATGCATTTTTATTTTAAACAACAAACTCGATTACATTTGCCTCGCTTATCTTTCCACATTCTTTTTTACCGCGAAACACAATTGCCACCTTCTTTTTGTTAATCTCTTCAATATATTTATCGCTCATAATTGATGAAAAACGATTCGGAAGGAACACCACATTATTTTCTAATTCTGCTATTATTGTCCTATCATTCCACATAGTTTTCACTATTCGAAGTTCACACACCGGATACATTTTATTGATTTCCATATCTCGTACTTTTAAAACCGGTTTTTGATCTACCATTCCCATTTTATTAACTTTTTGCAACATAGAAGCGAAACTCATGTTTATATATTAAAGAATATATTAGAGAATAATAATGATAACGCTTCACAATCAATGTAATAACTGACACACGTTGTTATTTATATATATATATATATATATGGAAATTAATGGGTGGTAAAACTAATAAAATGATTGCACGCCACCTGGAAAACTGAAACTAATGGGTGGTAAAACCATTAAAAATGATAAATGATACCATTAAACTATTAAAAATGATTAATGATATCATTAAACTGATTGCAGGCTTCCTTGAAACTGAAACTAATGAACGGTAAAAACTATTAAAATGAGTGCAAACCTCCTTAGAGAATTTAAATCAAATAAATAACAACAGAGTAGTTATCAAATTGGTAAATTTATTGAAATAATAATAAAATGGGAATGGTAGATCAAAAACCGGTTTTAAAAGTACGAGATATGGAAATCAATAAAATGTACCCGTTGTGCGAACTTCGAATAGTGAAAACTATGTGGAATGATAGGGTAATAATAGTAGAATTAGAAAATAATGTGGTGTTTCTTCCGAATCGTTTTTTCAACAATCATGCACGATAAATATATTGATGAGATTAACAAAAAGAAGGTGGCAATTGTGTTCCGCGGTAAAAAAGAATGTTGAAAGATAAACGAGACAAATATAATCGAGTTTGTTGTTTAAAATGTATTGTGTTTCTACGTTATACGATTTATGGGTATTAATTATTAGTTCTGTAATACCAAAATTGAATATATAAGATTATATCGAGTTTGTTGTTTAAAATAAAAATGCATTGTGTTTCTACGTTATACGCTTTACATGTACCTATTAATTATTAGTTCTGTAAATTGTGTATAATAAATGTGTGTTTAATGATATCAAAGCGAGAAGACATTAAATTACAACAGAGTAGTTATCAAATTGGCAAATTTATTAGAATAATGATAAAAAAATATTTTCTCATAACTGGAAGTCTTAACTAAAAAAGAACCATAAAAACAATAAAGAATTTAATTTTCATATATATCTGTTTTCCATCTTAAACAATTACTTGACATATGATGTAACATGCTGAAACATTCATCAAATTCTTGTTGTACACCTGCAACTTCGAGACTACAATTTTTTGATTTTGGGATAATCGATTGAGTAGTCCAACATTTATCTAAATCTGATTGCATTTTATCAGATTTTTGATTACATAAAGCTAATTCGGTATTTAAGTTATCAAAATCGTACCAGGTATTATTAACAAACTCGCTGTTTTCACGTCTTACAACATTTAGCGTATCGTAACAATCTTTTAATGTTACATTATGATTATATAACTGTGTATTAACAGCTAAAAGCGAATCTTGACACTGCTCCCATCGTTTGCGGTATCTGTTTTCATCTGAGCTTGGCGAAGTATCGTATTGTTCTACAAACAGCTAAAAGAATTCTCGAAATAAATTGAGTTACTCTAACGTACCATTATTTAAAGTAACATCTCGATGTGGTGACAACGTTGTTCGGTAATATTGATCTGCATAAAAAAAATGTAAATTGAAAAGACCTTAAAAAATATGAAAATGTAGTACTACATACATTCCTTCATACCTGCAGTTGAAACCGAGATATCTTGCTTTATTAGTTTAACAAAAATATCTAGGTTTTCTTACAAAAAATGTAATAACTTTTCACAAAATTAGCGTACCTTTGTTATTGGATTCCAAACTGTCTTCCTGAAACACCTGCATGTTAAAACCTGAATCGAGAGGTCTCCATTGTGCATTTATTTCGTGCGTTTGATTAATTCTATGTAACAACGTTTGCTGACCATGTAGATTATAAGATGCGTTTACAGTCAATTTTCTTTTTGCGTGACACAATATGTTCGCACAAAAAACAATTATTAAAATTGTCAAACACCGGGTGAACATCTTTATCGTTCGGTTACAAAGCTAATTCACTATTTAAGTCTACGATTTTTGCTTATTTAAAGACTTTTACTGTAAAAATGACAAATGATTTTAGAATAGATAAGGGTCACGCGGTATTTATAATCGTAGGTTGTAAGTTCATTATTTTGCATATTTATTGCGGTAGCATGCAAATTTAATATTTTTAATCGGACAGACGTTTACTGATAAAACTAATGCTCCATAAATATTAATGTGCGAAATCTAATATTTTTAAATTAGCGGGCGTACTTTTCCGATGCTACATGTTAGCTAACTCGTTATCTAAGTGCTTACTTAAGAACTTTTGTTGTAAATATGCAAAATAGATAAGACCACGCGATTCATAGGTTGTAAGTTCACATTTTCGCTTATTTAAGGAGTTTTTGTTTGAAAATATATTAAATGTCTATGAACAGATAAGAGCCACGCGAAATTAATAACGGGTGTATACTGATAATTAGAATGTTATTGTTCTGTTCTGTTTTAAAAAATTTATCAAATTATAAATTTGTTTCAACAATAAATAAACTCTATCCTTATTTTGTGATTTTGTTATTTGCCATCGAACAACTTAGGTTTTAGTGTTACAAATTTTTTAATAATTATTATTAAATGTTTTCCAAAAATTAACGTTTGAGCTTTTCTTAATAAAACCGAATTTCATTATCAGCATCAAAACAGCTCAACTTTTGTAAACAAGAACTACAGATCTCTTCATATCAATTTTAGACGTAGCTTGAAGACTTATTACAATTGTACAGATGCCACATAACAAATATTTTTTTCCTAATTTCAGACCATGCAATAATAATAATAATAATAATAATAATAATAAATTTATTGGTCCTCTCGATCATACAATGATATAGGACAAGTCACAAAAAAGCTTACTTAAAATTCTAATGTAATAGTTAAGACGACGTAGAATTACATAAGTTAACAAAAAAAAAACCTATATATAAAATGCTTACAATTAAAATTAAAACATTGTACAACTACCTAAATTTATCACAGGCTAACTACGAAAACTACATTACGTTTATTGCACTTCAATTTAGTTTAAAATTTAAATGTTAAAAACTCATCTAGCGTATAAAAGGCGTTGTTTCTGAGAATTAAAGTTAAATCTTTTTTAAATGTCTTGCTACTACATGTTTTAAGACTAACAGGTAGTATATTATAGAGTACCGTACCCATATACCAAGGACTGGATTTATATAATTGAAGGCGATGATTTTGATGCTCTAAGTTAAGACGACCGTAACGAGTGCTATATTGATGGTGCTCGTTTAAAAATTTGAATTTACTAATATTCGACTTAACATACAGTAAAATTTCTAGTATGTAGATACTAATAAGAGTTAAGATACCCTGATTGATGAAACTGGTTTTGCAAGACTCCCGTCTCTGTAAATTAAATATATTGCGAATGGCTCTCTTTTGTATAACAAACACCCGATTTAGATTGCTAGCATTACCCCAAAAAATTATACCGTATCTAAGAACTGACTCAAAGTTTGAATAATAAAAAATTCTGCAAGTCTCTATATCACCAAAATGAGTAATTCTATTAAGAGCAAAGCAAGTGCTTGATAACTTTTTACAGATAGCATTTATATGATCATTCCATTTTAAAGAGAAATCCAGATTAATGCCCAATAATTTAAAAACTTTAACATTTGTAATCGTTTTATTCGATACTTCTAATGTAACATCATGATTAGATTTGAATTTTTTTGTGAAAAATTGCATCAGCATAGTTTTATCTAGATTGACCGTTAGCTCATTAATTTTTAGGAAGTTTAATAAATTTTTAAGTTCAATGTTAGCTCTATCTACAAGATTTTCATCAGAATTTTCCGATATTAATAATGTTATGTGATCAGCAAAACAGGTAAATTTACAGGTTAAGGCGGAATCGATATCATTAATATATAGAAGAAATAGTAGTGGACCGAGAACGCTTCCCTGCGGAACCCTTACTTTAAGGGCAAGTTTTCCAGATTTTACCCCAGAAAAAATAACTAATTGTTCCCTATTCGACAAATAAGATTTTAATAAATTATTTATTTTACCACGCAGGCCAAAATTTTTGATCTTATCTAAAAGGATATCATGATTTACGCAATCAAACGCTTTAGAGAGATCCACAAAAACTATCATTACCCGCCTGCCAGTGTCTAGATTATCATAGATGTTTTCTAATAGCTAACTTTAACGGTTATAGAAATATAAATTTTTATCTGAGAGCCTTGGAATGCGCTCTGGTGCTGAAGGCTGCTTCTTTATTAACTTGACATAATTTATCTTTGCATACAGAAAACAAAAGCAGATATCTATTTATAGATAACAAAATTGCATTGATGTTGTTAACTTAGTTAACTATTCTTATTTCAAACCCCGAGGAGTGAATCTCTCTGATTAATGTAGGTAATAAAACACAATAACAGGGATTCAATATTTACGTAGGTTAAATATACCTAATAATAAAATTTCGCGAGGTTGATCCTCCTGGATTAACCTAAAACCAAACCATTTTTTTTGAAAATTATTAATATACTAATACAATGCAAAAGGTTCTGACCAATATGTAAAACCAAACGTCTCATATCAAATTACGCACGCCCTCCAAAACATCGTGACGTCAGAGCTTCTAAACGTTCTGCGGGGGCGCTCGAATGCTCAGCAGCTCTAACTACGTGTGCCGTCAGAACAATTATTTATATTTATAATAAAGTTCGCAAACATTTTATTCTCTTATAACTTTCACAAATCCAAGCTTTTCAAACTTCAAACGAGAAATCTAACAACCTTCTATTTTCGCAGCATTCCGTACGCCCCAACGCAGTTTTTAAATACAAAACACACTCAAAATGCAACAATTATATGAAACACCCTGTATGTTGGTAGCACTGGTGTATGAACAGAGATAGACATATACCTTTACATGTATTAGGGAGATATGAGTTATTTTCAAGGCCGTGACGTCAGAGGTGTGGAAGTGCGGTCCCAGAACCTTTTACATTACATGTTTTCTAAAAATTATCGTTTGAGTTTTAAACCACATGAGCACGGAAACAAACCAAAAAAAATAAATCCCTACACAGATTCCTACATAAACTTTACTCGAAACGCCACCAGATGGCAGCACCGTCGCATTCTCCCGCGCTTTCAGGCGTTGCCTCCTAGTGACGTCATGGAAAATTCCCAGATTAGTGCAAATTTCAATTGTTTATATTTACGCTAATAAACAATCAATCGAGATTTTAACAAAAACGTTAGTCGCAAATCTTCACAGCTACAAAATAAAACTTACACCAGCTTCCTAGCATAAGCCAAACTAGAGATATTTGCCCCGCGCCATCGAAATTCGCCCCATAAGAATAACATGGGAAAACGACCACAAAAGTGCGCCAGAACGCCCATTATCTCTCTACTGACAGTTGTAGGTGTTATTCGATGCTCCCTATTGTGGACTGACGCTTTCGAGTATCGTGTGCCTTGCCGGCTAGTTGCCACCGTTATAGTGGGATTACAACGAGAGCGTGCCTTGATCACCGTCTTCATGCAAGTCTTTTTGCCGTCCCTTTGGGCCGAATATTGTGTCCTGAGAGGGGTTCCTTGTTGGGCTATTTTTGCACCTGCAGCCGTTGGCCTTTGAGACCTTCCCTACGCTACGAGGCGAGTTTGTTCCAGTACCGACATTTAGAGCCAGGCGAAGCTAATTCTTAAGGTCAGATTATACAGTGTGTATTTTATGTATTAACCGCTTTATCGTCATCATTTAAAAGTTGCGAACTTATTTAGCAATTACATTGTAGCGCAATATATCAGGCACTGTTAGAGAGTTGCCTAAATTTAATTAGATAATTGTGACACCAATTTTCTAGTAATGTAACAGTAACTTACCCATTAAAATTCTCGTCCTAAAGTTACTTTGGTAAAGTTGAGACGCACTAATTCAATCACTAATCCGGATGCTAATTAAGTATTTCATTTAAGAATTGTTGGTAACCTAATATTACTGCTCGCTGTCGCTTAGTTCACGGTTTTATGCGTGATTGTTAGTTGTGAAAACCTTCGATTACGTTTTGAATATTAATGTTTGTTGTAAAAGCCTTTTTACGTGTTTAATAATGTTTGTTGTGAAAACCTTTTTACGTTTTGATTAACAAGATGTTTATGTGTACGCAGACCAATATATCGGTTTGTTTATATTGCCTGGTGTTTTCTTTGCGCCGATTGCATGCTAGTTTTCAGGGTTATGTTATATACTTTGTGAAGATAAATGTGATTGATGCAGATAAGCGTATGAAATTATACATGTCCTGGGTGGTGTAGCTTGAGCAAGTGTCCACGTTCGATCAGCAGAGTTAAGCAACGCTCTCTCTGGTCAGAACTTGGATGGGAGTTCCAAGGCTGCTTCTCCCGGCACCTCGTGGTACGGCTGCCACGGAAAAAAGTTGGTCCCGGCGGTCATAAAACATCACGACAGTCGTTAGTGGGGTTGGAAGTCCTCATAACTGCACAGCGACGCCTATAATTGGCCTAACGGCTGTTGGTTGAGTGCGAATTAAATTAAATTAATATTATATCATGTTGCCATATATATTTAACCAGTTTTTAATTCTGCAAAAAGTGATAGTTCATGCATGGGGCAGGCGTCAGACTTAAGATCTGATCTCGAGAGAGAACAGCTCCCTACAAGAATTGTGAGACCTGCTGCTGTTATTGTTAATACAGATCCGTCAAACAGACCTGTTGAAGTATTAGAGAAATACATGTACGCAAGAGGTGCGCAACGACCAATTTGTGTTCGGACGAGTTTATTATAAGTATCAAAAGGCGGAAACTCCATTGTTCATAGACGTACTTTAATTGTGGTTGTTTTCATTTGGTTGGCTGTTTTTATCTTCTCATCTTTGCTTTTTCGCTATCCTGTTTACAATTTATATTACAAAAACAGTTGTTTTAAGAACTAACCGAACTTTTCCACATTCTGTTGTCACTTTAGCCAACTTTAAGGTGTTGCAAGACAGCAAATTTACGTCACATCCGTATCTACCAAACATAGGCAAAATAGAGCACTTACTCGTTCCTGAGTGTTTTTATTCATTGATTTTACCCTACATTAAACACGGTTTTTATATTTAAATTTTTAACTGCCGGTCTTATAAAGGCTACTAATCTGACGTTAACTTTAATTCGCTGTTAAAGTAAACAAAAGCGCATCAAAATTTGTTTACTAATGAATAAAATGTCATAAGCACTGACGTTTTGATGCGCTTTTGTTTATTTTAACAGCCAATTAAAGTTAACGTCAGATTAGTAGCCTTTATAAGACCGGCAGTAAAAGTTTAAAAAATGACGGATTTTAGGTAAATTTTAAAACTTTTTTCTGCTGAAATTTAAGATTTCTCAAAATAATTAAAGGTCTATAGTTCATGCTACTAAAGTGTACAATATCAATTTTAACAGCATCATAAAAATTGAAAGTAATTATAACCCCTAATATAAACCATTACGCTACGCCACTGGTAAATTCCCGACGAGCAGGTTGTTGATGATGTACGTGTATTTCTCTATTCTCGGCCACTCTAGACCACCAGCCGGTTATCACTTAAACTTTATACAGCAAAATTCCCGAAACTGGACTTATAATCCAAAAATATTGCAAAATTTTAGTTCTGACGTTTGCGGGCTGTGTTGTTTAATGTATTTATACTTTAAAATGAATAATGTGTCGATGATAGATTTTGTAAATATGTTCACTGATAATTTAGCTTGTAATGACAATTTTGTAAGAGCTCTATACAGGGTTATTCAAGTAAGATGACGAGCCTGACCAGGTAAAAATGCAACCCAAAATACGATTTATAAAGCTAACTGGATCCCTATTACATTAACACCTCGAATTTGACATAGACTGTTTACATGTCATTGGTGACACTGTAAGTCTATGTCAAATTCGAGGTTAGCAGGTTAGGTTTTACGTTAGTTTGTGTCAAAACTGACGCAAAACCTAACCTGTCAAATTCGAGGTAGGGATCCAGTTAGCTTTGTAAAATGTATTTCGGGTTGCAGTTTTACCTGGTCAGGCTCGTCATCTTACGTGAATAACCCTGTATTTTCAATACTTTACCTCATATATATAATACTTACTATATTGCTAGCGGCTGTGAGTGAGAAACTCACGAAGGAAGTGAGACAGACAACCAACTCTTCAATGTATAATGGTGAGCTGTGCGCAAGCGCAGCGGCGTCGTCCGCCCAATGGGGAAGTGGTCAAATTTAAAATTCGCTTCTAAAGGCGGAGTTCGAATTCTCACGCATGCGCACGAGACGCGTTATACTCTAAGTGAGACTATATCGGCGCCGTAATGTTTTCGGACGTTTCCAGGCCCTACTAGCAATATATGTGTATTATATATATGTGTATAATGGAGAACTGTGCGCAAGCGAGGGGGTGTCGTCCGCCTAATGGGGAAGTGGTCACGTTTAAAATTCGCTTCTAAAGGCGGAGTTAGAATTCTCACGCATGCGCACAAGACGCGTTATACTCTTAAGTGATACTATGTCGGCGCCGTAATGTTTTCGGGCGTTCCGAGGCCCTACTAGCCAAGGCTTGTATATAGTAGGTTGCCTCGTAACTCTACACCAATGGCAGAACAGCGCTCGAATACGTCATCAGTATGCAGCTTTGAATATCCTGCATGCTAGACAGGAACGTTTACATCGCATTTACAAGCTTATTTTCTAATATTTCTTAAAGTGAAAAGCTTATTCTTTCTAAATTCAGATTCCGAGAAATTAATCTCAAAATTATTGTTCGAAAATCGAAAATCAATTGTTTAAACAAAGCGTACCGGAAAAGCGCGGTATACATTTCAGCATCGAGGTACTTTAATTATAATTGCACATAATTGTACACTTCCAGCGTATGAAATGTGTAAAAACGAATAAAGAAATTTTTGGGGAAAAAATTGCCTATATTACTTTATTGTTATAAAAAATACGATTTATTTTTATAGCGCTTTGCTGCGTGTCGCGCCTCGGGTTCCGTGGCCCACTCAAGCGGTAAGATGTAAGAACATATACCACAGCAACTAATGCTATAATGGTGGTTTATAACGTTCGTTTAAGCAAAAAACAATGAAATGGTCGCAAACCCATATAAACAACAAACAAAATAATGTGTAAATGCCCTAATTTAATAGCCTTTTAATTCATGCTTATTGCAGAATATCTGAATTACGACTGGTGCACAATATGTCAATGTTACTGAGTGCATCCACAGCAAAATGTTTCAATCACGCTGAACTTCCTAAATTTAATGATGAATTATAGATATCTACATACTTTCCAAGTAAAACGTTTGAAATAAAAATTATTTAAAATAAATAAAAATTACCCATTCTAAACTATCAAGTAGGTATTTCTGATTAGTAACAGCCAGTTCTAGAAGACTGTAAATTTAAGCTGTGCCCTTAAACGATAAATACAAAAAACAAAACTAAACAAAAATTTAGAAATAAAAGACTATGATACTTACCTACTGAAGAAAGATAAAATACACAATCCAAAGTGTTAAGTATTTCATAAAATTTGCCGCTTCGCTTGTAGTTGCGTATGGTACTATGCGCATTTCAGAACTCTTGGAGCTTACTTCCCCTCACCACTCAAGCTCCGTCTGTCAAACTGACTGCACGCGGGCAGGTCCGCTCCGAGAAACGCTAATTCATTGCTTACATGTTAAAATGTTCGTGTTAATTTATTGCAAATAAATTACCTACTTTGCTTTCAACGAGTGTATAATTTAGTGAAGAATAAATCCATACAGTCTACTACAGTTCAATCCGAACTCGCAACCAGAAATTTCCAACATAACGAAAAACTGGGAAGCTCCCCAACATGGTCATTCGAACCCAGATTAGTACGAGCCCGATTAGCAGCCTAAACAAGGTACCACGAGCCCGAGCAGCAGCCCAAATTAGTCATCAAGGCAAGTGCAACACGCAGTTTCAATCGTCCCTAACGAGGAAGGAAGAGAGCATTTGCGGTGCTATCAACGTGGGAGCGAGAAAGCCAAACGCCGAGTCCACAACTTGCAGGTGTGCAGCCAGCTGCCGGCGCGGAAGCATGACGGCAGTTCAAACCGCAATAACGAGAAAGGCGGCACACACCAATATCAATGTAAGCCTCATTTCCTTTTTTGCGAATCCTATGCATGAATTTGGTTTTCTATCATCTGTCTGCATGTGCATAACTTGATCTGCGTATTATCGCATAAACAAATGGTTTATCAGTCATATAAACATTTTAATTGCGTAAAATGCCAAGTTGTTTCGTCTGTTCGTGATTACAATATTCCCTGCATGTTTCAAATTGCAGTCGAATTATTCACAAGTTAATTTAGCGGTGTACTAGGGCCGTCTTTGCGTCGTAGCGCCAAGTTAATTTCGCGTTGTTATCAGGGCTGTCTTTGCGTT